>VCJK01001907.1:10728-21804 GCA_024139485.1 Backusella psychrophila | reverse complement strand
TGTTTTTTTTTTTTTTTTTTTTTTTTTTTTTTTTGGAACCATCCATTGTTGACCAACTTGAAAAATAGCTTGGGCTGGTTTTTATTTTATCAAATTTGAACTGTTGACAGCTGGAGAGCCCTTTCAAGTAGCAATATAAATAAAACTCGCAATTGTACGGAAAGGGTCATATTTTTATGGCACATTCTTTCATAATTGAGCAAAATTTATTCTAGAAAACCCTGCTTTTTCATTTCGTTCATAATAACGACTAATCAAGAGAAAACCGCTATTCATCAAACAATCCCCCCTATTGACGGATCAAGTAATGCATTTATGCATATTTGTGTCTATAAATTACATTTAGATTCAAATTATACTTTAATTAACATTATATCCAAGTTATCATTTGTTTGTAGCCAAGGAATTTGCAAGTGGAAAGCTCCACATGTATGGATATATATGCACATACACTTATAAGAGATAAATCTAGATTAGTAGACACCTTTATTTATATTTATTAAATTTTTAACATGACAATTTACATTTGGTTGATTTTAGGATAGCTACTGGAAGAAAGCAACTTGCATTCATTATAACTTTTCATAGTAAAGGCTTAAGGAAAACATTTCTGATTAAAAAAAAATAGCTCATTGTTCCAACATGAAGGGTACTTGCACTAATAAATTACATCCACTAATACATTACAATTATTTGCTGTAGTGCACTGCATTAATATACTATAACAACAGTAACATGGTAATTATTTTGAAAGTAAAAGTATTTTGTTTTCTGATTCAAATCTTTCATAATCAAATTATTACCTTGGTGCTGCTTTGTTTTTTGATCGGATGTGTAACAAACAAAATATTACTTGATTTTACGGGATGCTTTCCGAATGATCTATGCTCCCCTTTTGGACAAAAAAAACTTATACAGTGATAACATGGCTTTTTTTTTTAAAAAAAAAAGACAAATAAAAATTAGCACATCAACATTGCTCTTAATTAAAAACAATCTTTATAAATGGAATTGCATTTTAGTTTTTGACAAAAAGGAAATATTACAAACCAAGTTCTCACACTGTTCATTGTAGAAATATAATGAAACTTGTTTGTTGTTGTTTTTCTCACGCAATTTAAGTTATGAAAATTATATGTGATAATGTGTCTATTTAAACCTTACGAAAAAAAATGCTTTCTTTAAAACACATGTTTTCATCATTAAAAAAGCATTGGTAAATTATGTTTCAAGTAGTGCAGCTCGATGAAAGGGATAAAACGATAGAGGATGAAATGTACAACTCAAGTGCTTATTCATTTCGTAATCTACCACTACATTGATTATGACAGATCATTACTAAAGAAAGGAAAGACAAAAGGGAGAGAAGAAAGCTGATAGTGTCTTCAATGAGAAATTATATGTTTTTTGGTTATATGAACAAATTATAAACAAGAATCATCTGTTGACAAATATGGATCATCCCTACACTTCAAAAACTTTGCTTTTGAATAAATGAGTACTTATCTGCCATTTATTTAGGGGGGAAATAACTTTTATCAAATAGAATATTGTACTCTTCTATAATAATCAGATGTTATTAGGAATCCAGGATATAAAATCAATTAGATGAAAATTTATCTTATACTAAAAGTTATGCTCATCAAGTTTTCTTTTGGTAAGATTTTGTATGATGGATAAAGAAAATAACAATATGATCCAATCATGCTGTCAGTTAGGTATATCTCTTATCTCAATGAATATTACTATTATTACTATTATTACTATTATCAAGTCGGCAATTTCCAATTGATGTGCTTGATAATAATGTTTGTATTCAATTATAAGCAGGAGATACTCTTTTAAACTATATTTAGACCATAGGATGCCATAATTAAGGGATGAACAATACATTGAAGTACCATGTTTGTAGTATGAATATATTGATTTTATCAACAACATCCATGAACCTGGTGCTTAAATGAATATTTTTTTTAAAAAAAAATTGCTACTTTTGTTGGACATTTTGGTTTGAATCTAAAAGTATAAGGTTTTATTTCCAAAATAAGCTCATTGCTAAGCTAATTGACTCTTTTTCTTTTTTTTTTTGAAAAAAAAAAGTTTTTTATATCATCATTTTCTAATGTTTACTTCAGGTTGTCATTTTTTATAAATCCAGGGCACGTTGGTTGCCCTGTAAAGTCGTTTACCTACATAATAGTACCAAATCGTGTTGAAAAAAGCGGGAAAGTAACATCCCATTTTTTCTTTCATTGCATTCTCGTTTATGTTATTGCTTGGATACTTTTGTTATCATGCCCGATCCCAACTTTTGCATAAAATTAAGAAAATAACACAAATATACTACTACTTTATCTATTTAATTGCTGATTAGAAGTGAAATATATAAATATATAAAAATGCTGTTGATATTTTACTTGATTTCTACCTGGACATTAAATCAAAACTTGAGAAAACTAAATCATTGATAATAATGGATATATATGTATATATATGAGCTAAAAAAAATCAAGTGACCTTAATGATACAAACATCTTAAAAAGTGAATGTCAAAATGCTGAGACGTACAAAGTACACTTTCCCCTAGTTTTACTAAAAGAAGTAACTATGTTTCTCTTCTTTTTTTTTTAATAAATCAATAAAAAGGATTAAAGATGTGTGTATTCTTTGTCAAAAATTGATAAATGATATGAAAATAAGGAGAGCATGAATTCCTATTGGTTTAAATGATATATATATATAGTTCTGCCTTTTTTTATTGTATAAGCCGCTTATGTTTGTTTTATTATATGTAAAATAACAATAAAAGTAATAAAAGGACTAATGGCTAATACGAGAATTCTCTTGTTTATTTGGGTATTCAAACACAGATTAATATGGTTATAAATAAAGAATAATGAAAATGGCATTGATACACATTTTAGCTCATTTTAAAAATGACCTGGAACACATACACACACGATTCAGCTGAAAATATAGTTTTGTACTTGTAAAAAAGTAGCTTTTTATTTTTTTCTTCAGATATTAAATAATAGAAGAAAATATAGGCTGCTGGATGACATCGATCACACGCCCCCTTTCAATTCACCCCCTTCATCCCTTATTTGTCTCCTTCTTTGTTTCGTTTTTATTTCTTCTCTTCCTTTTCTTCCCTGTCTCTTTTTTAAACTCTTTTAAAAATTAGATATCTAAAATAGACACATATACAACACACACAAACATATATACACACACATAAAAATATATCATGTTTAATCCTCACTCCATGCCGATCTCACCTCTTGGGAAACGAGAGTTTCCTGAAGAAGTGGATTGCGATATTTCGTTACAAACGAGCCAGCTTGGCATCTACTCACCACCACCCGGACATCACATTGATACTAGCTATAAGAGACCACGTTTCGATCATTCACTACTTAATAATAATAGGGTTCTTGATAATTTATGCAATTTATCCTATAGTGCGTTGGCCAATATTGATTTAGAGGTAACATACAATTCGACTCCCCATTTTTCCCCTCTTTTTTTTTTACCAATATCAAAAAAAAAAAAGGCAAACACTTTTTTGATAATTGAACTAATGAATAACAATATTATCATCGTCTATTATACAGTCCTATTTTAATGAAACTACCTTTAACCTCTTATCTCAAGAAAAGAGATCAGAATTGACTCAATTGTTACCCAATATCGACATTAGCTACCCTTCACCACTAGGCTCACAGCAAGATTTTTACGAAGTTGCTCCTCCAGTAAGCCCTTGTTTATTTCAAAAAAATAAAAGTCCTGTGTTTTGGGAAGAACTATCCGACTGGCAAACCTCTTTAAATCAAGAAGAGTACATTGACCAAGATGTAGAGCCTAGCATAACAGATAAACTCAAGGTAATAACTTTAACCAAAATTAATATGTTTACTGATACATATTTATTAACTTTGAATCTACATATAGGATGAGGGATTCGAGACCTATTGGGGTGAATTAAATGACAAAGAAAAAACACATAACGTAGCTGGGTACGTTATTTTATACATATTCATTGTACCAAAGTAGCTATAAATGTTGTTGGTTATACTCATTTTCATTAACTACAGGGAATCCAAAAACATAACTCTCAAAGATATGTGTCGTAAGGGACTCATCCGCGAAAAAGATGTCATCCAATATAAACGCAATTTTAGCGCGTGTAAAGTTGTTGTTCTTAAGACAATGGAGGTAGGACATTAATCCATACAACTATACGAATGAGCATTTATTCACCTTTTGAATAACATTGTTTAGGTCGTTAAAGCTAGTGGTGCAACAGGCATTTCAATTAAACTGGACGACGAGATTTTCGAAGATTTTGAAACCCCTACTGCTTTAGAAACCAAGATTTTAGATCATCATGGCCAGGTGACTAAAGATAAACGTCCAAATGGAAACGCATTTAAAAGTATCCATCTCATTCGCAGTGGTAAAGATATGGGACGATTATTTGATATCCGCAAAGACGGTTTTGGTCACTCCAACTGATGTCGAAAGGAGTAAATATACATAATACACTCACGCACATATATAAAAAAGAAAAAAAAAGAAAAAAATATCAAAGTTTTTGTTTTGGTACAAAAACTTTGTATATACTTTGAAATTAACTTTACCACTTTCTTTTCTCTCTATCTCTCTACTATAACATGTTCACCCCTCTTTCCCCCATCTCTATATCAGGACTCTTCCTGTCAAAGTTTATTTCATATAAAATACTCCCCCTCCCCTTAAAAGAAAAGAGAGAAAGGAAATAATTAACAAAGTATGTATAAAATAAATAATAAAGTGGCTTGTAAATAAATATATTTCTATTGAAAACTGCATTCATTTATTTAATATACAAAATATATAAATAAATTAAAAAAAAAAAGAAAAGCATCCCGAACAGACAACTGGGCCAGGGAATTCTTGAAATAGAAAGAAACAAATAGCGAGTGATATATAGATACTTGCAAACCCTACAAGAAAGCTACTTTTCTTTTTACTTGTAAAATACATGAACACTAATTGTAAATAAAACCGTTTCTCCTATATTAGAAGAAGAAAAAAAAAGGCTGTTCTGTGTAGCCAATTGACATTGAGTTCATAATATATACCAATAAGTAATAGATTAATGGAAAAAAAAAAGTTGCAAACAATAACCTGTGTATATTAGATCACTATTAATCTTAAAAAGAACAGCTTATCAATAAATATTCAGTTAATCTCAGCATAAACAATTTCTTTATCTACACTTTGAACATCATGCTATAGAGAGAAAATTCCTTCATAAGCATTCTGATTAATCTATCAAGTCAACTATTTCATTCCATCAAAAACATTATTATAATAAAAGTATTAAAAACGCTTCAATTTAAAGAGATGATGAAATGTTCTATTCACTTCATGGATACATGCAGTAATCAAACAGTTCCATGTATTATATGATCATGGTGTAACATGGTTTTGTTTGTTTGCTTGTTTGTTTGTTTGTTATTCTTTTCTTTTTAGACTTGATTGTACTTTGTGTTCCGATGTATTTTATGCTTGTTTATTTGTGTTGAACAGTTCTGTTAGTAAGTGATATTTTTAGATAAAGTTACTTTTCTTCTTCTCACTCTTTCAAATGCAAAGGCTAGAAGATTTTCTTCCAACAGTTTTTATAAATACTAATCTATTTATATAGAGATAACCAAGGGGTTTAAACGCCAAAACTTTATGATTTTTTTAAATCTACTTTACGCCTCTTACCCTTTAATGATTTTCTATCGTTTTCTATCAACTGAAAATATCTTCTGTAGTGCTAAACTTTTGTCCAGAGATGATGAGGGGATAAACAACACATTTATTGGTCCACCTAATGTCACCCCACACGAGCTGTGTTATACCTAAATAAATACGTGTCTTTATTTACAGTGTTTCCATCATCAACTGGGTGCCTTTTTGAAAAGTTTGGTCAAATTTTGAATTTCAATTCGACATTTTTTAAGGTTTACTTGATTGTTTTTGTGCAATGGTTTTGGCATCAATTATTCTTGATATCGTCTGTCTTACATCCTTTAAGAGCTTATTATAAAAACTATTGATAGGTTTTCTTTGTTATAGAGTTTTATTATTAATGACTTGCACACCTTTGCTGATTAAAATCCATCAAAATTCCTAAACGATTTTTTTTTCAGGCTGTAACCATACAGTATATTTTTGTTGTGGGCTAGATGTCAGATGTTAAGCAGTTGCTCAATAACTTGTGTAATAGGAGAACATGTACTAAAAAAGGAAGGACCCAAAAAATGAATTAAAACGATGGAGAGGTGTATTATGAAAAACCAAAGATGTAGAAATAACAGATTAAAGTCTTATAAGGATACAATCAGCAACGAAACTATAGACTATTTTTTATTATTAAGAGAGGAAAAAGAATATTCTTAATAATTTGATTTGTATTGTTTTTAAGCTTTCTCGGATGATTTGACGTTCTTGGCATGACTAGGTGGGGTGTTATTTTTAAAAAGGCATTAGACAAGCTAGTATAATCTTCATTGGCTTCCTTATTAGGTGAAATGATTTCGAATACTTCTTTTACGGCCTCAAAACATATCCAAGTTGAAAGAATGACAGGCAAAACAATAGAGCCAAACTGCACTCTAGAGTTTCTGATTTTAAAGTTTTGCATCTTGAGACGAGATATATATATTTGGTTGGTTTATCAAGTTGTATGAGGGTGCTTGGTAAATCAGAGTGAATGAAGTCGACGATGCGAATTTTTATCGAGTGGTCATCGAGGTTGATTTCTTGAAGTAAATGATCAAGCATATCTTTCAATGCACGGGGTAGTTTA
This sequence comes from Backusella psychrophila, assembly GCA_024139485.1. Classification (NCBI taxonomy): domain Eukaryota; kingdom Fungi; phylum Mucoromycota; class Mucoromycetes; order Mucorales; family Backusellaceae; genus Backusella; species Backusella psychrophila. The sequence continues at coordinate 14,960 of VCJK01001907.1, read as the reverse complement.
TAGAATCATTCCTTCATGAAATTGATGCCCGACTCATCTTCAATATTGGACTTGGCCTCAATCGCCCCGAACTCTAACGGAACAATGTGCTTTTATAACACATGCAATAATAATGTTCATATATTCTATGTGAAAGCATATAGCCTGCTCTCTTTATTTATAAATTAAATATAATAATATAAAAGATAGGTAGTTATGAAAAAACCGACGTAGTCTAAATATATGTGTATCGTTTTTATTATCCAAAATAACCTTTGTTTAATTGTTTTATGGCCTTTTCATACATATTAGGAGAATGGTCCATAAACATTGTTCTAGAAAATACAATCTCTGAAAATCGAGATTCGACATCCTCGCATAAACTCAATTGTACCATGTGAGCTCTTTTATGTTTACTTGCACGAGCCCCTCCCCTTGATGTGTGTACCTCGGACTCAGTATGCTGAACTAACTGAGGGACAGATTCTATCATGTAAATCTTGCTTGGTGGATAGAGTTTCTCGGAATCCATGCCAGCTCTCATTGTTTTAATAAGACCCCAAAACCATTGTTCATCTTCTTCTTCTTCAACATGGTGCTGTGATGATCCTGGTAAATCTGCTGAATCTTTTGATTTAGTTGATTTTTTCTTATGATAATGACCGACCACTCGACTGAGTATTTCATCTGTAACACCACTGTCCTCATGTAAACTAAGAGCCACATTTTTGAAATCTTTTAGGAGACCAAGGCTGAGACAAGTGACGATATCAAATGCGTGCACGACGCTGGTAACTAGACCCTGGCCACAGTACTCACTTAACGGGAGCGACATCACACACGGAGAGCCATATGTGTAGCAATGAATGGGTCGATCTGCTGGGAGGCCTGATAATTCCGAAGTCACAAATGCACTCGATTCACGTTTTATTGCTGCAGAGGAGAGCTGACTGATCAGCTGTTGAGGGTTTTTGCTGTTTGATTTCCTCGCTAGATAATGGAGCCTTTCTTCACTCCAAAGAACGCTCAAAAGACTGGCTACTCCTGCCCCAAGGCTATGTCCACAAAGTACAAGTCCATATTTTGGATACTTCTCGAGACCCTTTTGAATCGCCTGGAATACCTTTCCTTTTTGAATAGCTAATAATTGAGCTGCCTCAAGCATGCCGCCATGTGCAGTATAGTGTCTAGGAGGGATTTTATTGTCAGCGTTTTGTTGGTTATATAAGTCATCTGTTGGGAGCACAAATTCCTTATATTCACATGTCAGGTCAGTCAAAACATCGCTTAAACCAAGAGTACCACGGCAAGTCAAGACAATCGATTCTGAATAATGATCGACAGTAACATAGTGGACAAGTGCATGCAGTTTTGGATTCACGACAGAGGAAAGAATGCTAGTATCCGTATAGCTTGATAATAAAATATCTTCAACTGAAACGCCAGTATGATGAGCAAATGCATGATGGTTCGGATGATGATGATGAGAATAAGGAAGGACACTGGGAATGTCACCGATACCTAAAATTCTCATAAAAGATTCACCATAGGCTGCACTTGCATATCGCATGAAATGTGCAATATTAGTGATGATATGCTTTCGAGGAAAATTTTGAGGGTTGGGTTCCATGTCTAATGGAGATACTGTCTTCTTCTTATTTAGCCTAGCAGGCACCGAAGGAGAACGAATAAGTGACCTCGATGATGAATTGAGTCCCATTTGAGATGTAGTGTAAGTTGTTGTCGTTAAAGTTCTAGCAACGCTCGAAAGTGATGTAAGGCTATTTACTGAAGCGGAACTGTGTATGTAAGGACTATTCTCTCCTGAATATCCATTGTTTGATTTAGAAGCATTTTTCGAATATAGACTTGGCACAGGTGGAGGTGCATCATGCGGTGGTTTTCTCTTTTTACTTGACATTAATGCATCCGCACCTTTTTGCAAAAGGTTTGTTACACTATTCTTTCTTGTTATTTGTTTCATCCGGAGTCCACTCCAGGACTTGCGACGTTTAGATTTTGTTTCAGGATCGGAGAAGGAAGATGACTCAAGATCGTCTTCTTCTTGAACTGAAGGTCTATTTGGTAATGGCTTGGATTGATTTTCTTGATCGTTGTTAGTCGAGAATTTCGATGATGATCTTAATGTTGTCGAATTACTTGTGACTGTTGCAATGGGTCCCTCGATCACATCTTCTACCATTTGATCATCCTCATCAGTTGCAGTATATCCATAGTTTGTTTGTCTCTCCACTTTTTTGCGAGAAAGTTTTTTAGAAACAGATGAGAGTAGGATTTTAAAATTCGATTTGGGTTGCTTTGTTGTAGATCTATATTCAGAGTTATCCCAACTACCTTTATTAGGCGTACGAGTTGTTGTCAGCTCCTTTCCGTTGTACGAAGGACCATTTTGAATTAATTTATTCATAGGATTTGCATTCGGCCAAGCGCCTGGTATTGTGTCTTGAGATACAGGCTGATATGAATTACGTCCATCGTGATCCACTACAGCCATAAAGGATTCTTGATCATCTTCCTGTGTTCTTTGTACAACCTCTTTAAATCTAGGTTGTTCGGTGCTATTTAAATCAATGGGTCGGATACGAGTCGTTCTAGTAGTCATGCGCTGAACTGTTGTTTGGATCTCGTAAAGATTATAGGGTTCTCCGAATTCATTTGTTTTTAAGTCTGCCATATCATCTCGAGAAAGGTCAACATTGGAGTCATTGTTTTCATCGGCACTTGTTGATGAAGTGGCCAGTATTTCTTCCAGTTCATTGATAATATCTGTTTGGTGATCACTTCCTTCTGCCAAATTTGATGATACTGTTTTCCCACTATTTTCTTCTTGTTTAGCGTTATCGTAACAAATCAGGGATTGCTCATTGTCCTCCTCTTCTACTACTAGGCCTTTCCACAGAACGGTTACTTTCATTTGCTTTATAGTTCGCTTATGTGTTATATTTTGAAGGATCGCAAAGGCAGTCATAGCTTTTGTCAATCCTGATAACATTGCAACCTTGCCAATTTTAGCTAGTTCAAAATTTGGGTCGCTTATTAGTTCTCTGTGTACCAGTGTAATTATTGAAGCAATGGCACGGGAAGACTCGTTAGATCCAAAGATACCGTCTATGACTCCGACAGATTCTTCTGCCGCCTATAAAGTGTAGACAAATTCTTTAGTTACTGCTTTTTTTATGATGATTTTTATAATGAGGATGTATTTTTAACTTTGAAATCTTACCATTAATCCTGACTTTATTGTTTGTGAAGTGAATTGAAGCCCAGATAATGCAAATAATTCGACCAGGGTGAACGAATGGTGGACAATATATATTCCCAAGTTTGTGTATTTATCAAGAACTTGCAAAAAGTTACTCCTAGATCATATTTATTTTTGTATATATTGATAGAATAAGTATACAAATTTTTTTATATCATCTCTTTATTTACTTCTCGGAATCTATATCTTCAGAGGAACTTGAATCTGCTGGAAGAGTAAGCTGGTGTAGTCTCTTTGCTGTTGATAAGGCATTTATTAATGCTTGTCGAGATACTCCAAAAGAAAAAGAGGTGCTGTATTTAACTGATTCTAAAAGTGCTTCTATTAATAATGAAGAACATCGTAATGAAAGGCGAGCTGCTAAAGCAATAGCTGTGACAAAACTGGCTATGTTTTCTGGCAAAAGAGTCGGAGATGCATTGTAGACACTCGCTTGAAATGTTGTTAATTGAGCTGATATGCTCATCTTTTGTCTAGAAGAACTGAAAAAAAGGGCTGTATCAAAATTAAATACTAAAATCTATAAGGGAAAAGAAAGAAAAGAAAGAGGGAAAAAAGAAAACAGATTAAACTTATAATATAATACAATAATAATAAAGCAATATTAATGATCATCTACAGTAGCATCCTCATAACTGTATTACCCTCTGGATTTAGTAGCACTCGTCACATGTGTGACAATGAGCATGTGAAATTGGGGCTTGAAGGTTCCAGCATAACTGCAAATTCAACGGAGAAAAGCTGATTTATTTGAATATTTTTTTTTAAAAAAAATAATAATGAAAGAGTGATGTCAGATTGATATTATTATTATCATATTGGAATCTCATGATTATTTAAAAGAAATGTAGACGAAAAAAAAAGTCGAGATTAAAGTAAAAAAGTAAAATTATATTAAAAGAACTGGTGGAGCACCTGAAAATGTAACATTCTCTCTCTGTTAGTGCTACTAAAAGTCTTTCTTTGATTG
>VCJK01001905.1:92197-106341 GCA_024139485.1 Backusella psychrophila | reverse complement strand
TTACAATATTGTTGAGATCAAGTTCATGAATAACTTGGACATACTATGAATATTCTCATTGATAAAACCGTTTCAGGAATGTTATCAAGGCATGTGCTTAAGGGGGGCGAATGCTCTTTTCATCAAGATACATGAGTGTGTTTGTTTTGTTTTTATTTTATTCTAAGGGCTCTAAAGTTTCAAAAATATATGGTCTTTCTTATTTACTTTGACTTTCTTTTTGATGTGGTGTTACATTTATCTTATCATCGACATGGATATCCCACCAAAAAGGATAAGAGCTTGTGTCATGTGGTTACTTTATTTTATTTTGTTTACCACTTTGTTTTCTCTATATCAGATAAGATAGGTAGAGAGAGGAATCCTCCATGTTATTATGATATTAGACCACTTGATTAAGGACTGATGCTATTAAAGCGAAGCTCAAGTTGGTAATTTTCTTTCAGAAAATGCATTATGTTATTGGTGATCATCTAATGAACCACTCCTTTTTAGATTGTAAACAAAGAAATGGATGCTTCACTGGGGAGAGAATTACTACTCTCTCTGATGATCTTTTCTATTATTTAAGTAACAAAGTTGTTATCTGAAGAGGCTCTTTGGGATAAAGAACCACCGACTTTTTTAATCTAATGTTGACTTTGTGTTCTTAATTACTCTATTTTTTTAAACTTATTGAAATAATCTGGTATGCCAAAGATACCTACCTTTACCGGAAACCTTGTCCCGAGTGTCTATCCATCTCAAGCGGGGAAATACGTCATTAAAATTCTTTGTATACTCCATTTAGACCTCATATTTTAGCATCAAGTTTTTAGCTAGTTTTTCATTATTGGGTATTTTAAAGATCTTGTTTTTGAACATCACAAAGAAGGGAATTAATTATATAAGTTGTAATTTTTAGATACTTCACCAAATTAATTTGTTTTTCTCACACTCTGATGAGGGTTGGCTAGGTGGCTAGGTGGCTATAGCAGAACAGTTTTCACCCTCTTGAAAAAATTGATCAATTAGTGTATTTATTAGAATGTCAAAAATACACTTCCGGTGGAGTATGATCTCAGAGGAACAGAGCAATAACCATATTTAAAAATTTTACAAACATATTATTATTATATTAATAAAGAAAGAAATAGTACTACCAATAGTCCAGAATCTTCTAATTCGAGGCTTAATAATATTCCAGGACTTTGAAAAGTATCTAATGGATAAAGTAATCATTTCTCATAGAAAAAGGAAATGAGTGGTGCGGAAAATTAAAATAAAAAAAAGCATAAAGGTTTTTTTCTCTCTTTATTTTTATGTTCTTGAAGAAATGCAGGTATAAATGTGTGTGTGTGTGTGTGTGTTTATGATGGTTGTTGAATGATAAGAGGACGATAGTAAAAGCCACCACTGACTCCGCCTTGGAGAACAACATTTGCAAATTTTGCAACTGATACGACGGAACGATCACAACTTGTGACAGCTAAACCCAAGTAAACATCTCGTGCCATAGGTATTGTATTTTCAGCTAAGGTTTCCCACAGGTTTTGCTGTTGGGTAGCAATTTGAGTCATCCACTTATCTCCTTTTCGAATAAGGCGCAGTCGATAAGGAGGTGCTAATTTTCGTTTAATAAAAAGCTGGGTTTCATTAAATTGTCTTGCCTGAACAAAAATACCATCGGCTGGTGAAAGGCCAAGCATGACAAAAGGGGAAGAAGGAGAGAGGTTTTCGCGCAGCATGATGCCTGCTTTGGCGCATGAGGCAAATGCAGAATGCGATTCTACAGTCACTTCAATGGATCCGTTTGCTGAAAGCGCCTGATAGACAAAACGGAAGGCATCCCTTGCATCACCAATATCCATGCCCGATCCCCAGAGTGTAAATGCTCTGGTCGAATCGAATGAAACAGACCCGACCAATCCAATGGATGTCTCGTCACCGATATCCATTGTTAGCCAATCGTATGGCAGATTTACATTTCTTTTTGGTCCCGGAAATTGTTGTGGTGGGTTCGCAACTTTAGCCTTCAGCAAAGGAGCAAAATTACGCGCAAATTGTTCCTGTCCCATATCACTCAGGTGCGACTATTATATAAATAAAACATAAACAACAAGGGGTTTGTGTTGTTGTCAATAAACAATGGTACATATAATATTATTTTATTAAAACTTACGGGGTCAATATAAGCGCTACCGTAACGTACCCAACTAGTAGTATCAATAAAGTAAACATTTTGATCACCACCACCACTATTTATTTCATTGACTGCGTCTTGGGATTCTTTATAAAGAAGACCCAAAGGCTCCGATAAAACAAGTACTGCAGATTTTGGATAATATGAACGAATTCGTTTTAAAAAATGAACGAGCCGGCCAGCATAAACCGCTTTGTATTTATCATAAGCGCCTAATAGCACGACAACGGCAGCAGGCTCAGTATACCGGCTTTGATCTGAAGACCAGCGAAAATATTCTGTTTCCATACCGAATACATTGTCATGATCCATGAGCCATGCGCCAGGAAAGGCAATTTGACTCCTTTCTATTTGTAACAGATTGGATACAAGCCAAGGGAAACTGGTCATGATTGATTTAGAGGTTCCAAGTCCTAGAGTTAGGTCATGTCCTACAAATTCTACAAGCTCTGGTGGTTGTTTTTGTTGGTTAATTTGGCCAAGCTTCTCTGCTGTCGATAATAATATAGAATCGAGCCATATCGTATCCTTATTGATGGCAGTTACTGAGATTATACTGGCGCCATTGGTTTCAATAGGTAATGTACCGTTTGTCTTGACCTCGGAAGGAGAGGTATCATCCAACTGAATAAGTAACGTGGTTGGCTTGTTCAATTTTAAGACTATTTGATTATTTCCCTGAATGTTTGCTTTAAAGTAACTTCCAGACCAAATATTTGCGCTTTGGTTTGTATATTTCCAACGACCAAAATATTGGATGTTTTTATCGTCGTATCGTATTACCTGGGCTCTACAGAACTCAAGTAACAGAGTGAGATATAAGAGTATTTTCAAAAAATTAGTGTGCATTACAACAAAAAAGAGATTTTTTAAAAAAAATGAACACTTTTTAGTAGTTTGATTTAAACTCAGTCATCATCATCTACAAAAAACAAAAAAAAATACCCTTTTTTGTGAAATTATTTTTTTTATTTACATAAACGATGAAGAGGAATGAAATAAGGGGAAAGTGAGGAAAAAGGATGAATCGGAATGTTACTTTTTTTTGTTTTGTTTTGCAAGTATATTTATATTTTTTTCTTTGTTTTTTTTTCATAAACGCTTTTCTGGTTTTTTTTAGCTTTGTTTTTCCTTTGTGTGCTTGTATGCTAAATGCATTTTTTTTTTTACTGCCATTGATCAACTACCATGTCATTCCAGTATTCTCTGGGTTTATTGCTAGCATTTTTCTCTGCTTGATACATTGGCGTTAATAAAGACTCGTCTTCATCATTAGAGTCATCCTCTGTCATTGGCGAAGTTGCATTGACAGGTTGTAACCAAAGAGCATCTGTACGGGGTAGTGGTCTATAATCTGGTGAAGCATAGGTGATAGCAGGTAGCTCTTTTTCAGGCATAGGCTGATCGGGTGAAAATTGTGTATGCAGGTCAAAGTATCGTTTTGTAGTAGCAGGCTAATATACCATTTATCTTAATTAATTTCTCTCTTCCTAATTATTTAAGATCTAATGGATTTGAACTAACCTCATCATCATCCATTCTACGCTTAGCAGGACGTGTGATTGTGTTAGCTACGTGGTAATAAAAAAAAGGGGTTGTGTGATGAATAAAAAAATTACATATATTATTTGAGATCTATCAATTGAGTTTGACTGCTTACAGTTACCAAATTGAGTCGCCATTTTTATTTTAGATATAATTAATCTTCTCTTTTATTGTTGAATTTGTGAATTGCTAAAAGTAAGCGAGGGGGAAAAACTGACAGTAAAAAAAAGTGAGACAATAAGAGAGAGAAGAGGGAAGAGAGGGAATTTCCTCCACTTTATATATTTTTTTAACCGTCCGAAGATCTCACTAGTCACCTACTCCCCCCATTTTTAGTGTCCCCCTAATTATAATCATAAACTCCCAATCAAATAAATTATTTTAAGTATCAGAAAAGCCACAAAAATCCAGGCTGGATTCGCTAGATTCCCAAAGTGACGACGTCATCAATTATCGCTCTTTTAAAAAGTAGTGTCGTTTTGGTAGTGTGTTGAAAAGGAAACAGCCCAGACTGTCATGCACAAGGTGAATCTTGAGAAATTTTTTTCTCAATCGGATGAAAATCTCTCCTTTTGAATTATACAAAAAAAACTGTTTTCCTTTATCAATTAACATTAAAAAAAAAAGGCATGGCATTTGTAACTCCGAGAGTAGTTATACTTTTATGAAGATATGCAAAGAAAAAATACTAAAAGGCATTTTTTTACCTCTATTACTTATTTATTTTGTTTTATAAAAAACCAGATAATCGATATATATATAGAATGAGTGAACCACTATTAAATGCGAGAGAAGATGATGAGTTCTATGATGAATGGGTGCCAAAGGAAAAAAAGCCCTTTTTTAAAGTAAGCTTTTTGTTGTTGTTTTAACAAGTTGGCAAAAAAGTAAAGTCTTAAATTGAAAAGCGACCCTGTGTTTTAGTGGGTGGATGTCTAGCTATTTTCTTTACACTATCAGGCATCGCTATTGCCTTAACCACATCATACCCATTAAAAGTATTTCAGCAAAAAGACGAACGTAAGCTATTTTCCCCTATACCTGTATACATACAGTTGTCGTTATTTCTCCCCTTTCTGACAAAATGAGGGGAATTATATAGAACCCGTACGAAATGTTATTATGATGATTAGTGATGGACTTGGACCTGCTTCCATCAGTTTTTCTAGAACATATTATCAATATATGAATCAGCAGCCTTACGATTATCAAATGCCATTAGATACTATTTTTGTTGGACAATCGAGAACAAGAAGTTCAAACTCTCTGGTCACTGACAGTGCTGCAGGTGCCACTGCATTCAGTTGTGGGTTAAAAACATACAATGGTGCAATTGGAGGTAAACAACAGTCGTATTTTTTATTATTATTTATGTGAGTATAAAAAACTAAAACTAAAAATAAAAATAAAGTGGATCCAAATGCGAATCCTTGCGGTACATTGTTGGAGGCAGCTAAACACCAAAGAGAGATGCTAACGGGACTTGTTGTCACCTCTCGCGTAACCCATGCAACACCTGCTGCTTTTTCTGCTCATGTGACTGATAGAAATGACGAAACCAATATCGCTCTCCAGCAAATAGGTGAGAATCCACTTGGTCGTACAGTAGATTTATTGTTTGGTGGAGGCTCTTGCCAGTTCTTACCAGAATGCAGGGAGGATGGCCGTAACTTGTTGAACGAAGCGAAAGAAAAGTATAATTGGACCACTGTATTGTACCATGATCGTCAAGGCTTTGATGATTTAAAGGCTGAACCTGGAGTCTTGCCTGCTATTAGTGTATTTTCAGCAGATGTAAGTATTCTTAATATTTTCTTTAAAAAGACACTCTGACTAAGATTTTCTATAAGCATATGGAGTATGACATTGACAGAAATAATACCAGTCAACCAAGTTTATCAGAGATGACCGAAAAGGCACTTGATATTCTTACGAATTCAGCTGGAGAAAAAGGGTTTTATTTAATGATCGAAGGGAGCCGAATTGATATGGCAGGCCATGTGTAAGTTTTATAAATATGTATAAATATTAATTTTCTCCCTTATAAATAGTTGTCTATTTTATATTTAGAAACGATGCTGCTGCTCATGTTTATGATATTTTGGCTTATCAAAAGACAATTGAACTCGTTAAAAAATATGTAGATGAACATCCGGATACCATTATGATTTCAACAAGTGATCATGAAACAGGGGGTTTAGCGCTAGCTAGACAAGAGACATCAGCTTTTCCCGAATATCTTTGGTAAATAAAATGCTTGAAAAAAAAAAGAAAAGGAAATACGACTCCTTTATATATCTAATAAGAAAATTGTAGGTACCCAGATGTGATTTCGAAAGTGAGGAGTTCCACTCCCATATTAGCCAATCAAATCCATAATCAAACTCTGCGTACAACAAAGTTTATTACAAATCTTTTAAAAAACGGACTTGGTATTACCGATCCTAACAGAAAAGAAATCAGTACCTTGATAGCAGCTGATGGAACAAACGCCACTGAATTTTATTTATCAAATATGGTATCCCTTCGCGCACAATTAGGGGTAAGTTGTTAGCTTTTTTTCTTTTTCTTTTCTATTAACTTATCATAAAAAAAAAATGGATGTAGTGGTCTACACATGGACATAGTGGTGTAGACGTAAATCTGTACGCCTATGGTAATCGTGCTGAGCAGTTGAGAGGAAGTCATGAAAACACAGATATTGGGCATTTTATGAAAGACATACTTTCTCTTGATTTGGATCAAATCACCCTAAAATTAAACGAGTAAGATGTTTTTAGCGCCTTTGTTTTTGTTTTGTTTCTAATTTATTTGTTTTTGTTCTTTTAGAAACAACAACAGCTTTCAATTAAGTCATCTGACTTTGTCGGATAAATTAAAGTTTTCAGAAACACTAGAGCATTATCACCATTAATAACGTTAATAATATAAAAATAAATAAAACCCCCATAACAAAAACAAAGCATAATCACGCAAATGTGAGCATTTTGGACATAGAGCAATGAACATGTCCAAGCTAAATAATACAATATGTTGACCAGAATGCATATATTGTCATTTTATCCTCTTTGCTTCTCAAAGGACTTGTTTAATTGAAGGGGAGGCAAAGAATAAACACCAACAGGTTATCATAATTTTGTTTATTTGTCAGTAATTGCCACCATTCAAACAATAAGTTGATGATAAACTAAAATATATGTTTTCTTTTTCAGCTCAAACTAAAAAAGAAGAAATAGATCGATGGCTCCATAAAAAAATCGCTGAGTGGTGACATTATTTCGTACATTATGGTATGAAACACCTCCAAGCTTTCATGACTGTACCTGATAATCACAACAATAACATGATTTATGTCCTCTTTGGAAATCATACTCTTACATGTTCTATTGGGGAGACTTTCTGGCGATGGTAACTTGTATTGACTGAGATATTCCGAGTGATATTGTGATATTTAATAGCTCACTCATTAAAATAAAATCCCTTTGGTTATCTTGAAAATAGTTCTACTTGTTCTTTTCTTTATTATTAATCCATGCTGTAGTAACTGAGTATCTTAAGATCTATATCATTGTATTGCGGAATGTTGGAAAACACTAAACATGAATTGAAAAACCTGAGAGCTTGAACCCTACTAATGAATCAGGAAAGTGGCTGTCCATCACGTCTGGCTTTGAAATAATTCACAAAGTTTATGCAAACCAGGTATATCCTAGATTGAATTAACAACAACAAATTATAAAAACAGGAATATAACTACTTTATTTATATCAATACATTTACATTTTGGTGCAATAACATTGTATATTTCATTTATTTGTTGATGTAAAATATGTATGTAATTCGGTGTTCTGTAAAATCAAAACATGTTTCTATCAAACGATAATTGATTGGACTAATAAAAACCGTACAGAACGACTGTACATAAAAACAAATCCTAGTTTATAGTAACAGATCATGCAGTAATTTAAAATTCTATTGTAATATCCCAGAGGAACAAAATCTGGCTGTATCTATACTCAAGATAAAACCTGGAGAAAATCAGGATTACAAGATTAAAGAACTTTTTTTTTAGAATGATAGCAAGTACATGTATAATGATGTGACCCTTAAAAATGACATAAAAATTCAGATATCGTTACATTACAAATTAACTTGGAGTGCCATCAATGTAATATCCAACCCCACATTTCTTAAATATACTTTATTTCCATCAAAAAAGGATTATGATTGTATCACTCGTTCTATAATTGTTTTATACCTGTATACACTTTGAATAGTATTAATGATAGAGTGGAATGCTTTCAATCTCATTCATTTATGGGTGTAATACGGCCTCATTGATTGATAGAAAATGAATACACTTCTTAGTTAGTATATTGTTTTTGTATATAAATAGATCAAGTTTATCTTATATTAATAAAGAGAAGAACTGTTTTATGCAGCATGACTTTATTTATCAAAAGATTCATTATTTATCTACAATAAAAGGAGGCTTGTTTATCTTTTTAAATCTCCAGGAAATCACCCAAATAGCCCTCATTCGGCCTCAAAAGATGAATGTGAGCTCGAATAAATATGGCTGAGGCTTATAAAAGGTCTGCGAGTCTAGCGTAAAGGCATAACATATTGATAACGTTCAAAGAAGGTCTTCATCAGGACCTTATGAGGTAAGTTGTTCTAGGTTGAGGTTTGATATTAGAATCTTAACTTTAACACGCGTTTAAAAATTAGGGTGACACCATCAAGGATGTGCTCAAGAAGATCAAGAAAACAGAAAATAAAGACCTAAAAAAAAATCAAAAAAAAACCATGAAAACATAGCAAGTAAAGTCGACTATACTTCTATTCAAGGTATTAATATTTCTAAAAGCAAAAAAAAAAGAAACAACAGCAATGAACTTGAATCAGGTGCATATAATGAAACAGAGTACTTGCTTTACGTTATCGAACCAGTGATGTCTCAAGTAGTCAAGTCAAATGGTAAGTGTTTATTTAGTAGGATACATGAAATAAAGGACACTTTTTAATCCATACATGTTTAGTGGAGAACCTTGTTTAAAAGTAGCCGCTAATCATGAAAACAATGCTCTTAACGACAAAGACAGTCGATCAAAAGGCCCAAAAATCGATATGATTTTTAGAAATACAAAGCTGAATATTGATGTCCCTGTGCTAGAAATATCCGGTCCCAACTCTCAAGTCAACCAAGTGCACAATCTCGAAGACTATTTTAAAATTGCAAAAATCCTTAAAACTATGTTGTTAAACTTGCACTCCACTGCTCTCTATGCCACCCCCATTGAAAAAAAAGAAGAGTTGAGCTATATGATTTCCATATTTATTGCAAGTATAAAATTGAAATGTATATCCAATTATATATTAATGACTATTCAATTTAGTAAACAAGCTTACAATATACAGTCTCCAAATGCCTGATGATGCCAACTTGGTTTTCACACAAGAAAGAACAATGGCGATCCCTACCAATAAAACAAAACTACAAGCTGAATTCTCTCCTTTTATCGCAAACATTTTCGTTATTCATGATGTGTACATAAAGACTTGGAACGTTAAAGTAAATCAAAAGTTGACTTTTTTTCGGAGTTGTACAAAGTTTTCGTATAAAAAAAACCAAAGTTGACAATCGACCAAATATAACATTAAACTTTTCTTTCCTTATCAAAATAAATAAAAATATAAACCAATGGATCAAGAAACTGCCAATAAGCTATTTGATATAGGCGGCTTCTTATTATTTCTAGAAGCACCACCCAATTTAGAATTCGGCATCGATTATAATGCGTGGACAGTTGGACCTTTATTCAAAGGCGTAAAGCTGATACCTCCAGGCTTACATTTTATTTACTTTTCGTAAGTTTATCGTTATACTTGTAACTTGCTACTTACTATTATATAAAGCACCACAAGCAAAGAAGGTGTACAAGGTATACGCACAGGTTTCTTTCACTTGTTTGAATCTAAAGAGGTAAGCAGAAAGTCAACTTTGTTGTACATCTTGAATCAAGTGAAGCAAGCTCATGCTGACTTGTTTTTTTTTATTAAACAGGTGCTTGTGAGAGAATGGAATCCTTCAATTGAAGATCTACGAGACTCGACCGAAATTGATCCCTTACAAATCGAGAGACTTGCATCGAGTAAGAAATAACCCTTAAATGTTGCTAATCAAACACGAGTATTAATGAGTGAAATAGACATTCGTGATTTTGATAAAAATATGGGGCCATATCCATTAGATCCACCCATTTATTATCAGCGATGGAAAATATTAACGAGTTACATCACAAGTGGCTTGATTCGACGCATCCTACCCAATAACGGCAAAGTCAGTCATTTACCCGAAAAATCAGCACAAGGAAAAGACGTGGAGAAGGAGGAGAATATGGATTTCACACCTTTTGATCTTCGTAAATCGTTTCCTGCTGGCGCAACGGGTATGGATATCACTCGTTGGAGTTTGGATAAGTCATGGCTTACAAAAGATCTTTTAAGCCGGGTGTATCATGATGGTAAAGTATACACAAAAGAGGAAAGGTAATGGCATGCTTAAAGTATAATCAATCTAGATTACAAGGTGATGCTGGGCGAGTTGCAACTTTCCTTTGTGTGTCTTTTGATGGCACAAAACTTTTCTGGTTTTCAACAATGGAAGAAGCTAGTGCAGCTTTTATGTTCATGCAATGAATTAGTACACGAAAAACCAAAGCTATTTTTAGACTTTATGGGTAAGAAAAGATGGTCACCATGGTTTCTGGTTATTCATGTGTGTTTTCATTGTAGATGTACTTCAAGGTCAGCTTGAAGAATGCCCAGACGACTTTTTCCGTGACATTTTGCTAGAAAACAACTTTACAAGCGTCATGTTGAAGACTTTGGGTCAGAATATAAAGGAGAATTCAGAAACATTGGTTATTCGGTTTGAAAAATTAAAAAAGTTCATCATGGGCAAGTTTAATTGGGATATACCGCAGCAAAATGAGGAAGAGGAAGAGGAGGATGATGAGGATGCACCGGTTGTTGTCGAGCTATAGCGGCTAATGATTGATGCAAGAGAAACACAATCATATTTTAATAAACATTTAGTGAAAAGCTATCCTTATTGACTATATATATATATATTCATCTATAAAAGTTGGGCATGGGTTTATTATCAATAAAATGAAATGCTGGGTCGGATAAAGTATAGTCAGGATGTCAAAAAGCAGAGCATGATTGTACTCCAACGCCTAGTACTTTTTTCATAATGAAATCTCCTGATTTGGACCTTGGGGCACAAACAGTCACATTCCCAAAAATTCACCAAGTCAAATCATTACAGCTGTCTCGTTGTAAGAGCATTTTGCATTTCTTCCTTTTTAATTACCATTATTTTCAACGTATAAATGGAAAAAACACATTTTCCAATGGATAATGGCTGGGTACAGACACCAAAGCTACGGAAACGCTTATCAAGCCCTGAAAAGAAATACTCGTCTGTACCATCTTCTCCCATCTTGAGACATAGTAATCACTTTGGCTTACTGTCTCCTCCACTTCCTCCTTCGTCTATAGAATCCCCTAATAACAAAAAGAAGAGGAAAAGAAAAAAAACAACTCCTCATTCGAGAAACTCGCCTTTATCTCACGAAATCACAGACCAATGGGATCAGCAGCAACAAGAACAGAATCAGCATGTCCCTTCATTAGAAACACCGACCTCATCAACAGCAGCAGCAGCAGCAGCAGCATCCTTCTCCACAGCAACAGGCTCAGCAAGTTCATCACGACAAATGTCGTTTATAGACTATTTGAAGGACGAACTGACAGTAACGGACTTTGATAGTGCGCAAGAATTGAAGAGAGAACGTGTTACCAACTTTTTAGGTGTACCGGCTGCGATTGAAAAGGTAATAAATGAATGAATGAACAAATAAATGATTGTATATCCACCATGGGCTAATGATATCAACTTAGTTGATGACATTTGGATTTGTTGTTTGTTTAGACTCATTTTTATATACATTTACCATCTTGCCACTACGGTTCTGTCTTGCACTCTATCACTATCTACTCTATTTATGCAGAAATAGCATGGCCATGTTTGGATTCAGAGAAAAGTAATATATATATATATATACATATAAACAACAATATATGCTTATTCATGCTATGAATGATGGTAGGTTTGTTCGACTAAGGCCTTCACAAAAGTGCGACCTACTAAAAGGGTTCCTCATCATGATCACTTGTGCGGCCATGTGTTCATTGGATCCCTCAAGGATTTATCACACTATACGAGGACAGGCGGTGCTTAAACTCTATGTTGTATTCAATGTGTTGGAGATTTGCGACAAGCTTTGTTGTTCAGTGGGCGTTGATATTCTCGACGCACTGTTTTCCAAGTCAACATTGGGGGAACCAAAGGCGGGCATGGGCGGTGCTGCATATGCTAAGCGACAATTAAAGCCCTTTACATTGTTCTTTTTAGCTGCTGGTTACATGAGTAAGCGGGTTGATGTGGTTTAAAAACAAACAAAGTAGGCTCATGACAGTTTTATTTATTTATAGTTGTACATACTTCTGTGCTATTCTTTCAGATGATCACTTTAAATGTAGCCATCAACTTTTATTCCAATGCTCTGTTATCTTTACTTATATCAAATCAGTTTGTTGAAATCAAGCAAAATGTATTTAAGCGCTATGAAAAGGAAAACCTGTTTCAATTAACTTGTGGAGGTAAATACTTGAATATATATATACAAGTATGTATTTTTATTCATGCTTTATGTAGATATTGTCGAGAGATTCCAGCAATCCGCATTTTTATTCATTATTACACTGCGCAACATTATAGAATTGAGTGAATCAGGACCCTCTTCTATTTTACCATCGACGTTTGTGCCGTTATTCAAGTTGCCGGCCTCGACATCGATCAACACGTTGATGACACCCATCATTATGGTCTTGCTATCTGAAATCATGGTCGATTGGCTGAAGCATGCCTTTATTACCAAGTTTAATCAGATTAGACCATCCATCTATGGTAAATACATTGACATTCTATGTAAGGATCTCGTCATTGGAAGTCCCAGTAGAATGGCAAGTAAAAATCATGCATTTGTCGACCAATCACCGGTGGTTTCACGTAGAATTGGATTTCCTGTATTGCCACTAGCATGTCTGGTAAGCACCTTGCTATTACTATTACTATTATTATTATTCATTTTAATGGTTTTATACAACATTCACATTCTAGTATGTGCGCATGATGCAGCAAATATTGCCAATGATGTTTTCATCCCAAAGCCATTCAACAACAGCCAACACGAGTGCCGCCGCTTCTTTTATCACCAACGGATTATTAAACTATTTGATGGATCATCAAGGCGTGGTAAATCAAGTATTGCCAGCCCGTATCCAACTTGTTGTGCTTTCAATGGTGAAATGTGGATGGCTGGAAAATGGACTAGATAAAATGTTTGGATTTATCACTTGGTGCCTTGTGATTGCCATTTTAGCCATCATTCTCTTGGCTGTCAAAGTATTGGTTGGTATTAATTTGCTGGGCTACGCTTATAGACGATTTGCACAGATGGAAGAAAGAGACAAAACAGAGGCTGTTAAAGACTTGGAGATGAAAAAGATGGGCAAAGATGAAGCAGATTATCGCAGTGCTTTAAGCGAGTACCTGAGCCATCCCAATGATGTCATTCTGGGCAAAGCGCCTCCTAAATTGACATTGGAAACCGTCGATCGTTTTTCAATGGTAAAAAGTAGAATCCCTTAGTAATAATAATAATCATGCAATTATAGCAACAATAAAAATAGATTGATAAATATACTGTTTTTATTTCATATTAAAGAGAATTCATATTCATATAAAGATTATTGTAGTTATTGAGTCATAGGAAGAACACTTTCAAACACGATTTTGATAAGTTGCTGTCCTATAGACGAAATATAAAACCTGATTTGGTCGTCTTGATCCATGGAAAGAAGAATCTTGAAGCATTGGATTACTATTGCTTTTATTTTGTATGCAATACCAAATCGTCGATTGAGCCATAGCAAGAGCTGTACACTTGCTTGAACCAATAGCTTCAACACAGCTTTTTATTGTACAAACAAAAAAACAAAAAAAGAGGGGGATAATTAGATGCTTTGTTACTAATAAGAGAAAAAGAGTAATTTACCTTGAATGGAAGGGTTATTTAATATTAGACAAGTATAACGGCCCACCTTTTTTATAAAGCGGATTTTTCTTGATTCTTTAGGTACTTTTGCACGATGAAGGGGTTTTCTAGCAAACTTCATGAAAGAGAATGATAATAATAAGAATGGATTTTTTTAATTATCCATTTATTCCCTCATTATATATATGCATGACTATTACTTGTGATAAACAAGAGAATACTTTATC
>VCJK01001905.1:64856-85069 GCA_024139485.1 Backusella psychrophila | reverse complement strand
AACTTTTTTTTTTTTTTTTTCTATTGATAACATTTTTCTCCTTCCATGTTGGTAATTTAGAAGCAGCGAAAAGCTTTTTTATCGCGAATAATGAATATACCCGTCTTTCTTTTGAAAAAGAAGATTATTTTGTTCACATTATCAATTCTGGTATGATTTTCCTGCCTCATATTTTTACACCAATCATAAGATCAATGATACAAATTAAAGCATAATAAAAGGAAAATAATGAAAAGAGAAACATCGATTCATTTCTTTCTTCAAGTGAAAAGGGAGCAATTTTTCTTTTATATAGAGACGATATGGTTAAACTATTCAATAGGACGAGAATGAAAAACACAATGAAAGGTGTATGCACGTTCTTTATCACTTTCCTTTTTTTTTCTCTTGGAAGTAAATCAAAAAGCTGTCAATTAAGATATGAGCCGTTTTTATGTATGTATGTATAAACTCAACTTTTAGAGCAACTAGAAAGAAAAAAAAAGAGAAAGCAAAATGCGTATCAATAACATAATTGCATTTTTGTTTTCATCCTTAAACTTAGTCATCTTAGTTAAACAAAGGTCAGAAGGTCTATTGCTTTCAGGAGATTTCTCTCTCTCATCTCGGAGCTCTACTCGGGATCAATGGTTAAAGAAAAGGCTCGAAAAATACATAAAATTTGAAAGAAATCTTAATATAACGGCTCATCAAGTGAAAATATCTTTCTATGAAGATCCTATTGTAGAGAAAAAAAAACATGAAACTGTTTACACGATGATTTACATCCTCCCTTATTTTTTTTTTTTATTATGCATGAACATAAACCTTTTTTGTTTATACAGGTATCCAAGTCTCCTTTATCCCCTTACAAATAGCTCGAAACATCAAGATTCAATCACATATCGCTGGTTTAGAATGTGATTTATATAAAGCGCTTCAATGAACTTTCTAAAAATAATAGAAAAGGGGTGAAAGTGACTATTTCGTCTTATGCAATTCAATACATGATAATATGCTATTCTCTTTTTCTTTTCAAAATTATAATACATACTCCCTTTTATTATTATTTTTTATTTTTTCTTATATACATATATAATTATTTTTTTTCTGTTTTTACGTTATTAATCCAAAAAAAAAATAGAAATGAAATTTGGTGAACACTTGCAAAAAAATATATTTGAACCGTGGAGAAATGAATATATTCAATACGACAAGCTCAAACATTTTTTGAAGGAGCGGCAATTAAGTTTTACTGGTTGGATGGAGACAGACGAAGATTACTTTTTAGAAAAACTTGTATCTGTTGAGATTGATAAAGTATTCGAATTCATCAATTTAAAGTTAAGGCAGATCGACTCACGTTTACTCGATTTGCAAACATCAACAGGGACAAAGACCGAATATGAAGCAGAGTTGACTAAAATTGGCGAATTATCTCGATTCATTGAACTAAATAACACTGGTGCTCAGAAAATCATTAAAAAACATGACAAATGGACACATATCGATCTAAGTCAACACAGCAAAATACGAAAAAGTTTCCAAAAATTCAAAACCTATCAATTCCGAGTCGGTCAGCTGCGAAATGATATTAATCGTAGAAGTTTACTGATCGATTTTTCAACCGACATTGAAGTATTACCACCAAGTAAAAAAGAGGAAACACCCAGCTTTACCACATCAAATTACTGGATTCACCCCGATCATATAAACGAGGTACAAGCTATCCTCTTGTTCCATTTGCAAAAAAAATCGGAAAACGCTACTATAAAACCAACCCATGCAGTTTATTTCGACAACTCTTCTCAGTTTCCCTTATATTCAGGCCTTATTCAAAGAAAGGAGTGTGCAGAAACTTTATGCTTTAAAGGGTAAGAAAATAAAAATATAATGGGAAAAAAATTAGTTTTTTACTAATTACACAATGTTTTTCTTCTAAAAAAATTATGTCGATCACACCCACACACACATTCACCAAACAGATTCGGCACTGATGTATTTGTTACACACAACACTCATAAAAATTTATCGACAAATAACAGTGAGTCGATTACAAAAGAGCAATTCTCACTTCGCCCAGAACAAGTTGATCTTTTCTTGAACGGTCAATTCCCACCAAACCATATTATTGTTGAGCACCAAAAGCACGATGGAGCATACGCCACAAACATAACAGACAGTGATGAGATATGCAACATATCATCTAGCATATATAATTTGATACATGAAAAACAACTGGTACCGACTGTACGGTGCTCCTATTACCACAACAAGTATATCTCCCCTCATGACCCGGGACTACAGGTATCACTTGATACAGATATGACATTCATTAATGAACAACAAGTTAGAACTCACCAAAAATGGGAAAATTTGTCCAAAGATATCGGTGAATTGGTGACCATGCAGGACGAGAGAACGGTGCAACGCTTTCCTTTTTCGATTTTGGAGGTAAAACAACAAGACCAAACTGGCAATGAGAATACCCCTGAATGGCTTGAGCAACTTATTCAAGGTCAACTCGTGCATGAAGTACCTTTCTTCTCGTCTTACGTGCATGGTGTTTCTTGCTTTTACCGGGAGAGACTTCCATTGCTGCCATGGTGGCTTAACGAACTAACAAAAGATATTAGAAGACCTGATCAAAGTGACTCGATTCACGAGATTCGCTCAGCACAGCCAATCACTACATTCAGCAACAATAATGCATTACCGCCTCCGCCCTCTAATGGTAATAGCTACCCGAACATCAATTTCAATGATGAAACAAAAGACCAGATAATTGACATGGCGCCTTCCCCATCAAAGGAGGTGGGTTCTCAGCCACTTAATCGAAATGGGTATAGTTTAGGAAATGAAAAAGTGGCCGATTCCTCTTGTACGCTAACAGATGATTCACTTAGTCGTTATGGCCACCATCATGCAGATAGTACCACTGGATTACTCTCTCAAGGTGCATTTTCAAAGAGTAACATTGTTAACAGGATTAAAAATATGAAAGAGCAATATTATAATAATGTGTTTGATGATCCGGAGAATGGCCAAGATGATATGACAATGTTAACTTGGCTTCGTGCCAAGCTTACTGGAAAAGACCCTTCAGCTCCACAAGCATCCGCACAAGAAATCATGCCAAAAAAAGGAAAGACCAAAAAGAAAATCGAGCCTAAAGTATTCTTTGCAAATGAAAGAACATTCATCAATTGGTTGCAGTTTTCTGGGCTTATGCTATCACTCTCACTTGGACTTATCAACTTTGGGGACAGTGTATCCAAATCCAGCGGTGGTCTTTTTATCGTTATAGCCATGTTTATGGCTGGTTATTCACTTTTAAGATTTCAATATAGATCTTGGCAGATTAGAATGCGTAGTAATTCTCGGTTCGACGATATGTATGGACCTGCTGTACTTTGTTTTGTATTGATCCTTGCCCTTATTGTGAATCTGGCATTGAGAGTGAATCAGCCACTACCAACGAATCCGAATTTATTTGGTCAAGATAGTATCAGCGATTCAGTTTCGTTTACTAATCAAACGACTAGAGTTAATGCCACCAATAACGTCGCAACCAATAAGCATGATACCAATGTGTCCCGTAATCAAGGAATCAAGAATGTTACCATAGCACCACATGCAAAGCCTATTAAAGCAGACGAGGATGACGAGGAGGATTAAATTAAGAGGAAAGAAAATGAAGAAAAAAGAACAACAGATGGTAAAGAAACAATCCCTCTCTCCCAATAATATCACTTGATTGACAATGCTGTCGATTTACTTGACTAGGAGTTCAACTTTTGTATTTGTTTAATCACTTTTTGTATAATTTAAAATATTGATAGCTCATCAAATAGTATAAAAATAAATAAATAAAATTAAAAATAAAAATAAAACTTTTCATTTATCTAATACCAAGAGAAGCTAACGCTTCTTCATTTTCTATAAATATAATGTCTCAATTTAATTCCTAAAAGAGAATCAGTCGCCAATCCTGAATAAAAACAAAACAAAAAACAGGCGATTGCATTTGATTCTACTTGGTTTTTACAACTAAATGAGTAAATATTTGACAAGTGGCATCATTATTTTTCATAACGTTAGTGTCATCGAATAGAATATGACACGAAATAGGAGTGTTGGGCATTTGCTATTGTTGAGAAGGACTAGGTGACACCATCTGTATCTTTGGATGATCCTTTTCTCTCTCTCTTTCTTTCTTTCTGTGTGCGAGTGCGCGCATCCTGTATCTTTTTTAATTTAGATAAATAAGAAAAACCAAAATAAGTTGTAATTGGCCAAGACATTTAATGGCTAACGTCTATATAGTAATTTTTCGAGTAAGCTCTGAGGCTGTGGTACATAAGCTTTCCCAAGTATTGCTTTTCTGTCGCTTACTTGTTTTCTTTTTGTTCCTCTTTTTCCTTTATAGATTTTTTATTTTCTTAATTTACTTTGGTCACAGTTTTAATGAATAGAGACACATAAGAAATTCTCAATTTGTCAATCCGTTCATAAATGTTATTGGAAATATTGTTTGTATTTGTGTCACAACATAACCCAGTGTTTATTTTTAAATTCTTGCTTTATTTGATTGTGGCTCAACTTATTAAAGAACTGACTTTCAAAAAAAAAACAGAAGGGTAGGATGGATCCCACCATTAGCAAGGGAACACAGCAAAATACGGTTTACACCAGAAAAAAATATAAACAGCTCTAATTTACAAAAATAAATGCAGGAGCTTTAATTTATCTTGTACAGTAATTCCAAGAGAGAGTAACGTATATGACTATGATACAATCCTTTTTAATCTTTTGGATACAACAAAAGAAGGAAAGCAGTGTGATGGTCATACAGTTTGTTCGTTTTCTGGGCACTGGCTGATACAGTATTGTTATTATTCATTGACTATTTTAAGAAGTAAACGTGATCCCCAGTGGTTTACACTAAACCATCTGATTGTGTAACCAATAGGTAATACCATGCAATTCAATTTGGTGATACCGATATTTGCTAGCATATCCCAGAAAGAGAATAGCTAACGGCCACCAATTATTTTGATTGTGGTCTTGGGAAGATGTTTTGTTGTTGTAGTAAAAGAAGGTCGCTGATCCCGTTTCCGTATGTTTATTTTGATTTGATTTTTGATCAAAAACAAAAAGGAAATGATAAAAAAAAAGGAAACCTCTTTTTTTTTTCTTACTGGGAAAAAAAGGGAAATCATTTTAGTGACGATCATTTTTTACAAAGGTGTCCAAAATAGAAATAAAAATAAAAAAGATGATGAAAAAAATAAGAGAAAGAGAGAGAGATTGAGCCCTCACTCGCACCTGCTCAGTCTTCAATTTATAAATAGTCTACTATACCTTTCATGTTTGATATTCCCCTAAATCTCCTTTTGTGGTACACCAAAATACTTTCTCCTCCTTTTCCATTATAATACGCTCTTTTTTGTTTTAGGATTTCTTTCTCTTCTTTCTTTCATTGTTGAAAAAAAAACACCTCCTTTTTTTATCTTTATTTTTTTTTATCAGACATTGTTATATATTTGTATATATTCACTTTGGATATATAGCACCTCTTTTTCTTCACAACTCAGAATAAAATGAAGTACGGTATTGAATTACAAGAAAACATATTTCCACCTTGGAGGCTATCATACGTTTCCTACGATATCTTAAAACAAGAGCTCAAAACAAGACAATTAAATCGCGGATGGACTAATAAAGACGAAGCCGACTTTAGTCATTTGCTTGAAAATGAGCTGACAAAAGTGTACGATTTTGTAAATGCAAAGCTTGCAGAGGTTGATGCCAGAATTCTTTACTGCGAACGCACTATCCAAACACTACAAAAGAACAACGCTACTAACCAGGAGAGTAACTACAGTATTATGGATGAAGCATTAACAGATATCCTTTTTGATGTAAATGATCTCTCAAAGTTTACTCGTGTGAACTATGTGGCGATTCAAAAGATTCTCAAGAAACACGACAAATGGACCGGCCTTAACCTGAAGCAGGGCTTCGTCCAAAAACTAAGGGAAAGGCCGTTGGACAAGCAGCGATTTGACGTTGCAATTGTTTACATTTCTGCACTACATGATATTTGTCGCAATAGAGGTAAACAGTCGCCAGGAAATAGTGCATCAGGCGGCGATCAAAATGCTTTTGAGCGTGCAACAGCAAAATATTGGATTCATCCCGACAATATCACCGAGGTCAAAGCCATCATTATGCTTCATTTGCCAGTCCTTATTTTTGACAAGTCCAAAAAGTATGAATCTGACGATTCGGCCGTCTCCAGCGTTTACTATGATAACCCCAACTTTGATCTTTATACTGGTCGTCTCCAAAGAGATGAAATGGCCGAAGCAATTAGATTTAGATGGTAAGCTGCACTACAAAGTTTTTATAGAAAGGAAAGTCTACTATTTTAGAATGTTATTCGGTTACTTTTTCATTACATTTTTTGTAACGAAAGTGTCACATAACATGGGCCGAGGGGTTATGATGCAGGGGAAAAGCATAAAATATAATCTCGGTTTTTTCATGACTTCGGAGTGGATGGACTTTCCATCTAGAAAATATTTCACCAAATCTAACCACACATATGCTCTCCTTTCTATTTTTTTTAAAAAAAAAAAAAAAATCGTCATTTGTTGATGATATTTTTTTTTCTAGGTATGGTAAAACTTCCTCCAAAAATGTATTCATCGAGCGCAAAACACATCACGCGGTATGGTTGGACGGCGCATCTGTAAAAGATCGATTCCGAATGAACGAAGACCGTGTCAATGCATTTGTATCCGGACAGCACACCTCTGATCAAATCGTCAATGAGCTCCGAGCAAAGGGTGCAGACGAGGCCATCGTTAAGGATACTGAATTTATCGCCACTGGTGTTCAGAAATCATTCCGTGAGAAAAAATTGGACCCTATCCTCCGTGTGTTTTATAACCGTACAGCCTTTCAGCTCCCAGATTCCCAAATGCTTCGTATCTCACTCGATACTGATTTAACCTTTATTCGTGAAGATCATTTTGATGGAAGAATGCGCCGACAAAACCCCCCAAACAACTGGCGTCGCACTGATGTCGGCATTGACAGCCCATTTCACTATCTTCCAGACAGTGAAATATTGCGTTTTCCTTATGCTGTTTTGGAAACCAAGCTTCAAACTCATTTAGGACAGCAGCCTCCTTCCTGGCTTACCTCATTGATCGAGGGACATTTGGTTCATGAAGTGCCTCGTTTCTCCAAATATTTGCATGGTGCTTGCTACTTTTACAAAAACAAGCTTGCCTTGTTGCCTTGGTGGCTTTCCGAGATGAATGTGGACATCCGCAAACCTCGTGCCGAAAACATTGGTCTCACTCGTTCCAAGAGTTTCAAACCACTTATTGATGGACGTTACCGTAGAGCCATGATTGAAGAGAAGGAACAGGCTAATAAGGCTGCTGTAGTGGGCCCAACTCCTGCCTCCACAACAAACAAGAATTTGGCTGAGAATGTAAAGGAATTGAATAGGAGAAGATCGACCTCCATCGACGAAAAGACAGCAGCAGCGTGGAGACCTACCGCAAATCGCAGTAATAAGAATGAAGAATATACATTGATTGATTTGAACTCGTCATCGAATCAAAATCTAGATAACTCGCATGCAGTCTCCGAACCGCTTTTGGGACAGGACAATTATTCAAATAATCACAATAGTGGATTTACCATGAAAAATAATGACTCCTTTGACAGATACCCACCTCCTACATTGCCTCCCCCTATTAGTAAATTTTATCAGGCTGCTGGCAATAACAGTAGCGGACGCTTGGTCCCAAACAAGGATATTGCTTACAAGAAAAACCTTGGTCAGCCTGTAGATGTCGATCTTGAAGGTGGAAAGGGTGGAAAGGAAATCAATAAAAAAGTCAAGGTCGAACCCAAAACCTTTTTCGCCAACGAACGTACGTTTATTGCATGGCTTCAGTTCTGTGCTCTACTATTGACGGTTGCTTTGAATTTGCTCAACTTTGGTGATGACACTTCACGTATCGTCGGTGGTGTCTTTATTGGTTTGTCTGCTGGTATTGCAATTTATGCATTGTATAGATTCGAGAAGAGAGCATGGTATGATGTCCCATAATTTAGTCTTTAAAAAGTATTGAAGTGTCGTACTAACTCACTGCTACAATTTTTGAATAGGATGATCAACAATCGCTCGAATGGTAGATATGACGACATTTATGGACCCGCAGTTCTCTGTGTATTATTGGTTATTGCACTTGTTGTAAGTACATATTTCTTGATTAAAAAAATATCTATAACTAATTAGATTATCTTTAGATCAACTTTTACTTGCGTTTTAGATAAAAGGCAATCTACAGGGGTTTACACGACAATTTGTAATCACCAGAGATTTTCCTGTTTTTGTTTTTTTCTTTCTGTTACATCACTTTTTTTTTTTTTGTCATTTATATTCATGCACTTTTGTGCATCATCATTACCAAACACCAATGGATTTGCTAGATATTCCTTTTTTTACTATTATTTATTTCAAGTTAAAACAGACACCTTAAATGCATTTCTGTCAGAAAGTAAAGGTGTACCTTCTCCTGATCCCTTTTTATCATTCCCTCTACCCTTTCTTTTTTTTCTTTCTATTCTTTCTAAAATGTACAATAACAAATCCTTATTTTTTTTAACCAGAAAATGAACAAGATCCAAGACAAGTATATCATGACGTATATCATAAAGTAGATTGAAGTGATAGTTTTGAATCATCTAATATAATGTAGTAATGAGTACTTTGAGTGTAAAAAAAAATTATATTTTTCTAAGCGTGAACTTCAACTGTACCCCCTTTTCTCCCTTGATTTTTCTTCAACACTCAAAGCAAATGACGGACCAAAACAATCCGATTGGCCCACAAAGATTTGCTTGCAATGTAAAATATCACATATTTTATTCTAATAAAGTACGTTGCTCAAGTCGTGATTAAAATCAAGTACAATGATTATTTCCCCAATAGCAACATGAAATAATCATGCATGGCAACAACTTAATAATATATGCGACTATTTATAGCTTCTTGATTGTATTTTATGGTTGATCATTTGCTTTTTAATAGGCGGAAAGAAGTGATTTGATTGGCTAAATGAATAGCTGCATTTTATGATTTTACTTGCCTTTTTGGCTACTTTCTCCTTTGTTTTGTTTTTCTCAAAAATAAAAAATAAAAAATGTCACAACGAAAAAGGAGCAAACGTCAAGGAAACCATAGCACAGCACTAGAGTCTAAAGAAAGTACGTCAACTTCAAGTTTGATGATAAATACCTTCTCCATTGCAAGTTTCCTTACTGGTAACTCATAATAATAATAACTAGGAACTTGGTAATTATTTCTTCTTCCTCTTTAACCTTCAAAATAAACCAAAAATGGATTAGATATATTGGTTGGAACTCTCGTGTTCCTTAAACCAGTCTTTTCAATTCTTCTAGGGATAATCATTATTATTTCTGTTTTCAACTATGGCTACAAAACTTTCAAAGGCGCCATCTTGGAAACGATATGCCCTCTACCACTCATTGGAAGCAGAATTCCAGTCTGTCAGAATTACATGCAGACCATTCCTGATTTCACTCATCTCGCCGAAATTCAAGAAAATCTGTACGATGTCATGTTGTCGCAAACAAATGCAGATTCAATTTCAGCGCTTGAGCTAAAACGCGTCGAGTTGGCAACAAGAGATTTGCAGGGGCTAGTGAAATACTCGAGTTTAATGAGTGCAGACTTGCTGGAGGGAAAGCTGGGCGACTATGTCGTACGTTCGCGTAAATTTGGTCGAGATTTACAAATGCTTCAGTCGCAAACAAAGGGCGTGATTGACAATCTTATAACATACAACACTTTCACTCTACGTAAACTATCGGATGTTGAGGCAAGGAAAACAAGCAGACAAAATCTGCGATCACTCTATGAAGAAACAATGACACTTGTCGAAAAGGAAGCCAAGCGGCTTATACTTTCAATTGAAAAGGCGCAATACTCGCTTAATCAACTTGAAGAAGATTTGTACGCATTGCATGAAATTTATGTCCAGGAAAAGAGCTACCAGTTTTCGGAAATGCCAAACATTTTCGCTGATTTGGTCAATTTGGTGACTGGAAAGGGTCTGAGAAGACCTTTAGTAGATGAGAATCTACAATTGCTGATCCGATTTGACTCGGAAAGAAGCAGAGCGTCGCAGAGATTAGCAATCATGATGGATAGAATGCAGGGCTTCCAAATGGATTTGGAGGAATTGAGATCGCAGGTGGTGGCTCCCATTATCTTGCCTGATATGATTCCTTTGGAAATGCACATTGAAAATGTCGGTAAAGCGATTGAACGCTTAAAGAGTGGAAAAGTTATTGCATGGGAAGAGAAAGTAGAGATCGAGGGCGCTGCAGAGTAAATCATAGATTATATTATATCAGTTATTTATTTAAAATAAAATGTACATTTTGTAAATGAATATCACTTTTTATTATCAACATTTCTAAGAGTACTTGCATTCAATTACACGACTATTTCCCAATTCCCTTATCGCCCATGTAATAGTATCCGTGCTTATGCGATGACAGTTATTCAGTATCAATTTACATAGTGAGTTTTTGTTGGTATCAATCCATCTCTTAAGACCTCTACCAGTAATGTTTGGACAGTCGGAGAAATCCAAATACTCTAATTGTAACAATGGAGCAATGCTTTCGGCCAAGCTATCATTAACAGCAATTGATTTCGTAACTACAAGTCTTTTCAAGCACAAAGTGGATGACATCAATGTCTGAAGAACCGCCTCATTCACGCCTATACACGATTGAATCAAAAGCGTGTCTAGTCGCTTTAACGGATAGGAATTGTAGTCAAAGTGGCTAATGTCATTTGTCACACATGAGCAATCGACAAGAGAGAGCTTTTCCAAAGTTGAATGGTACTGTTTGAATATATTTCCAAGCGCTACATCATTGAATGTTGGATCAAATGAAATGTCCAACAGGCGCCATCCTTTTTCGCCAACGGTTCTTTTACCACTGGCTAACCAATCTAGTTTTGGGTTGCGATAAGCGTGATGAGCAAATGTAATGTTTTCCAAATCAGGACATTTGTTTAGTAAAGTATATTCAAAGTCGACGAAATTATGTCTGGCTGATACGAGGTTGAAAGTAACAAGCTGGGGACAGAGACTTAGAAAGGCATTCAAGTCATCAATGCAAAGAGCCTCTTCTGCAAAAGATAAAGATAAATAGACTAGCTGTAATGTTGAATCCGTGTTCATCTCTGATGGATTGGTTTCGGCCGCACACTGCAAAGCTGAAAGGTGTGTTAATTTCGGGCAAACTGGAATAATATAATTGACAATTGTTGTAAATGAAAATGGGGATGAGTCAAGTCTTAGGTATTTGAGATTCTTGCCCATCAAACGTAGCATTCGTAGAAACTCTGTCATTGGTATAATACAATCATCGAACTCTATATTATACTTTGTATATAAGTAAAATTAACCGATAAATGCACATCAAGAGTATTTCATTTACCCAAAGTTTCAATATAGTGACAATCTTGCATAATTAGCGTTTTGAGTATTTTAAGCGTGGTATTTTCTGCAGCGCCTTGTAAGGATAGCCTTCTTACATTCCTTCCTTTGGCATAATTCATGTACTTTATCATTGCTGTCTGAGGTATTTTATATCGAGCAAAGTCCAAATCACGCCACATACCCGTCCAATTCATAGCAAATTCACGCCAGGCTCTGCAAACTGTAATGCATTGCACACGTCGATCGAATGATAAATAGGTAAATATTTGGCAGATCAAATCATAGGGAAGCATCTTTATAAAATCAACTACTTTGGCTGGCTTTTTTCTGTTTCTAGTGTTCTTTAATAGTGGTTCGATGGTATTGTAACGGGGATCGGTCGGCGGCACCATTTTTAAGGCACGTTTGTATATATTGATTGCTTCGTTATATTTGCCTTGGAGCACAAGTATTTTTCCTGCTCTTAAATAGCCTCTTGAATCTTTTGGTACAAGTGCCATTACTGAAGCCCCATCCTTTAATGCATTGTCAAGCTGCTGGCTCTTTTCATAAGCTGCAGCTCGACAATCAATCACTGTGATCTGCTTGGGTTTATATTGTAAGCTACGCGTAAACAGCTGAATCGCTTCTTTGTATTTGGCGCTTTCAAACGCTTCTCGCGCTTCATTAAAGATCTTTTTCCAAAGCTCTGAGCTTGAGGAAAGGGCGTCACTGTTTGCTACTTTCTTCTTTTTCGCTTCTCCTAAAGCTGGCTCCTTTGCTTGTTTTCTTTTAAACATCAAGTAGAATGAGAAATGTTGAGAAGGGAAAGAGATGGTTTTATAATAAAAAGAACAGAAATCCACAAAAATCAAAAAAAAAGTGTGGCTTGTGTGACATATGCAAATGACCAACTATCAGCTCAATTTATTGAAAGACACGGACAATAGAGTGAGTGAAATGCACAAAATATCAAATTGACAAAAAGTTGGTAAAATGTCACTAAGCACCTTGTGTAAAACTTGATTGGAAAAGTAAAATACTTGATCAAGTCCTCGAAATTGTATTGTGGGACAGATTAGTATGAGGGTGGGTTGTCTCCATGTGCATTAGAACTTGAGCAAAGGCAGGCAAAAACTCCAAGAATTTGAGTTTTCAAGGTGTTGTGTAAAAATCCAGATTCTATATCCATACTTGGGTGTCTGGATCAGAAAAGATGTACCTGCGCTTTTATTTATTTATTGGTGAAATATATATCATTCGAAATATTAGTTTATGGGAAAAATGACCATTACTCGAAAGCTGTAATTATAAATAAAAAAAAGTGTAAACCCTTTTCATCACCTTGTAATAAATACAAAAACTAAATATAAAATTCAATACAATTCTATTTCAAATTTGGCGGTGCTCGCCTCGTCATTCTTCTCCTAATATGAGATAAACTTGATCTATTCATGCTAATATACAACAACAACATACCAACTAAGAAGTCTATTTATTTTCTATCAATCAATGACGCCGTATTGCACTCATAAATGAATGAGATTGACAACATTTCAATTTATCATTAGTATTATTAAAAGTAAAGACAAGTATACAACAACTATTTAATGGAAATAAAAGGTAAAAGTGCATTTATCAAGAAAATCTAAACTTAAACACACCAATTTGATTCGCAGTTCCTGACAAATCAAATTCTTTGCTACAAAGAAAATGTGCATATTTTTCATGTGAGTAATACTAAAACGTAGTGTGAACTTTTCTTTCTCTATTGATAAGCTAATATTAAAAAAATGTCTGCTTTTAACTTTATCAACAGTGCTTCAAGTCCTTCACCTTCTCTACTCGACGACCTCTATGAAAGCCAAGAGTTTCATTCCTTTGTGAACCAAGGTTCGTGGAATAACAGTGCAAAGTCGTCCCCAAAGGTTATCGAAAGGTCAAATTCATCCACTACTACAAGTAGCCGTTACAGTACTTCTCCTCAGCCGAAAAACTCTGCCTTTTCTTTTATTAAGCAATGTATATATTCTATAACGTTACAACATTCATCGCTGATGCTCACTTTTTATTTCAAATATAGCATCTCCATCTCCCATACTCCAACCTCCCACTGACCTGGCTTTTTCAAGCAGTTCGTTGTCGAAATCAGCATTTTCAAAAGCAAGTCCTCAAGTAAAGTTAAGCTCAATGAACACTCACTGGTCACGACTTGAATCCGATCGTTCACATGACATTCAATCTCTCGAACGACTCTACAAAAAGCGTACAAATGTACATGAGCAAATCAATCAACTTGTTGATTCCATTCAGCTTGTACAGCAACAAAAAGACACTGCACTTGCTGATGAGGACTATGCCGTTGCTCAGCGTATGCATGAAAATCAGGAAAAAATGAACGCAAGCCTTGTAGATCTAAAGGCAAACGTCAGTGAACAACTTGGCTTGAAGATCCAGCATTGCTGGCAAAATTTGTATGGCGTCATTAAAAAGGAAACAGATTATGCGGATGATATGATTGAACAGTTCCAGATTGTAAAGGATGAGAGAGAGCACCACTTGGTCAAGTTTGGCAATGATAGTGAGCGGATTTATGAAAATAAGATGCAAGGGCTGCAGAGTCGGCGTGAAAAAGTAGAGAGTGATAAAAGGTTGGTAAAAAGAAGAAAGGGATGGGCGTATAAGAATGTAAAGTAAAGATTATGCAGGTATTTACAAAATGGTATATAGTGAAGTGGCATTTGACTTTGGTATGTGGGAGCAGAGTGATTCCGATTTAAGGGAACGCATGGACGAAGCTATCCAAGAGGAAACTGAAAAAAAGATCGAGTTATCGGCACACGCAAGAAACCTCCAGACAGAGATTGAAGAGCTTTTGAGAAAGGTGGATGAATTGACAATCGAAAAAAAGAAAGCTTTAAAAGACCTCGATCATGTTGAATCTGTGATAAAGGATACACTACAGCCGTTTATGGGAGAAAAACAAGAACATGATGGAGAATATCAAGCTATTCAGCAAAGAAAGGAGGATACTGATCACATAACGGTAAAATAATCAAAACAACATCAAAAACTGCAAGATGGAGCTTATCGTTATTATTACTAGGTTCAATTAGATGAAGACGAAATTGCTTTGCATAAACAAATAAAACTTCATCAAAATGAAAAGGCGCGTGGATGGGAAGAATTAGATTCCTATGATAAAAAGATGGAAAAGGCGGCAAAGCGAAAGGAAGAAGGCTGGGTAGAGCTGGAAACGATTGAAAAGATATCCAAAATTATTCAGAATAGGGACCAAAAGGTCACTCAGCAACAGTCAAAGATAACAAAGTAAGTACAGAATGATGTGTAAAGTAATAGTGCCAGCTACAATGACATATTGAAAAAGTACCTAAATATTCCCCTTTCTTCTGTATCACTTAATAATAACAATAACAAAGATCTTGGGTGGCACTCCTTCAACAAAAGGAAGAAACAAACAAACTACAAAAGGAAATGATTTTAGGAAAGCAGAAACAAGTTGAACAAACAGAGTTCATCAACCAAATCGAGAACAAACTATCAAGTATGAAACGATACAAAACATTAGCGGTTGAATCGGGGCAGTTCCACAATGCCAAAAAATTGAATGAACAAATCAAAATGATGGAAAAAGAACTGACAAATGCAAAAGAAGAAAACAAAAACAAAACTGATGATGGTACAACATACTGGCAAGAAGCAAAAAGTAAACTCGAAAAGATCAAGTTGGAACACGAGGATTTAGAGTACCAATTAGGTTTGTTTTTTGTTTGTTTGTTTATCTATCATCTATCATCTACCTTATATTATTTGTTTTTGTTTGTTTGTTTTTTATTTATCTTTATTCCACTTTTTAGAAACGGAAAAGAAGGCGATTTTGGGAAAAGCCAAAGAAGAATTACAGCTAATGTAATATTATGAAACAATGATGCTGATTATGGTTTTAACAGTTCTATATTTTAATAGTTACAGCAATACAAAGGCAACTTCAGATTTATTAAAATCGGTTTTGGATTATGAACTAATTGCTTTGGATTGATAATAATAAAGTTTTAAACGAGATAAAAGAAAGGAGAAAGGAACATTTTTACTTTTATTTATTTTTTTAGATGTATTTTTCAAAGAATATTAATAAGCAAAGCAAAAGCAATATATAAAGAGATGCGTATATATACATAAGAGAGAGAGAGAGAGAGAGAAAAGGGGAGCATAGACAATAATAACAATATATAATATAAATAAAGCATATAATAATAAAAAGCATAAGTTAGTGTGCATTAGAAATACATAGAAAAAGAATGGGTAGAAGGAGTGTGTGTAAATTGTAATTGTTAAGGGACAAAATGTACTTCATAAAGTGGGAGGTTTTTTTTTTATGCTTTTTTGTTTTTCTGCTATGGTTTAAAAGTCCTATTACAGTGTACCTTGATTTTTTTTTTCTGCTTTGCTTAGTTGAGTTGTTTTTTGTTTTGTTTTTTCGGTGATGATATAATGCAAGTGCTATTGTTGTGTATTTATGAAGGGTATATTGATACACTACTGTCTTTTCCGGAAAATTCATACTTTGGAATAAGTAAGCTGGATAAACTAGGAAGGACAACTTGATCGCGTTCATAAACTGGTGGATTTGGTGACCAGCTCAAAGAGGACTGGGACCAGGATGAACTAGTGGGGGACGAAGGGTTGGAATCTTCATGGCTAGAATAGGGGCTACCATAGCATGATAAACTTGGTGTAGGTGGCGACCAGTTGGAAGAGCATTCGACGCAGGTGCAGCTTGACACGAAATGTTGGTGCTGCTGTTGCTGCTGTTGTTGATGTAACTGTTGCTGTTGCTGCTGTTGTTGTTGCAGCATGATACGTCTTTCTTCAATGAAAGGCTGCCACTGAACAGAGGGACGTCTTCCGTTAGTAGTATGATCTGTCTTCATATGCTTCGTAAGAACTGTTTTTCTCACAAAACTCTTTGAACAATCGTCAAAGGGGCATCGGTAGGGACGCTTTCCTGTATGTGTACGCCTAAATACAGATTTCTGGTTATTACTCATATTTGCAATATTTTTACATCGTAAAATAGACTATTTAAAGTCATGAAACTAAAATAAAACAAAAAACTAGTACTTTACCTGTGTCTAGCGAGTGAGCTACTATCGCTAAAGTTTTTGTTACAAAGAGGAAACTCACAAGCATGTGGCCTTTCGCCCGAGTGAGTACGAATATGCACTGTCAAAGCGGACCGCTGTTTACAATAGTTGATTAATAAAAAAATATTGTCACGTAATTGTTTATTTTAGTTCTTACTTGAATAAAACTTTTGCCACATCCCTGTTCTCGACACTTAAATGGCCTACACAAAACCAAATAGATTGTTAGTCAAATTTCATAGTATTGGTATAGTGATAACTGATAAATACCTCTCGTTTGTATGAATACGAGAATGCCGAACTAAATCTGATCTTCTGCCAAAAGTCTTTCCACAGTTCTGGAAAGTACATTCAAAAGGTCGCTCAAGACTAGGTACTTTTTCTTGGTGAACAAGTTCCAAAATTTCCATATTGTCTTAGTAAAAAATAAAATAGGCTTAAAATGGTCGTAACAGAAGGCTTTTTTTTCTTTTAAGGTGCTTGAATTTGGATTCTGTGGTATATGAAGATGTTAACTTTAAATAATATTTTTGCTATTTTGATAATAGAACTTTTTAAAAAAGAGGAATTATAATAGAATAAGGTAAAAGAAAAACTATATAGTATAAAAAAATAAAAGATATGAAAAAAGTACAGTTGTCAAGACAACAGAATGGTATACAGTATTAGATAAGAACAAGAAATAAAAGAAATAAAAGCAAAAGAAAAGGCTAAAAAGTGTATTAAACCAATGGATATTTATAGTTTTTGAAAGGGAATAAAAGCACAACTTATGAATAATAATAATAATTAACCCCTGAATAGCACAACACAAGCTCTTTTTTTTACTCCTGTATTCAAAAAAAAATTACGCGTTGGATAAATATGACTAGTTGATTTAACAGGAGGTGCTCTTTGCACAGTAAATTAAAGTTGATAATGATCGACCCAACAACAACTCTAAACAAAAACATTAGTTTTTAGTATTTCTATTCGATGTACAACCCCCTTCAGATTCCCAAAATCGACAAAAAAGTACAATGCTTTATATTCTTCTTATTTTTTTAAACCCTCTTTCCATGTATTTTTACTATTTACCTGGATGGATTTTGCGTAAATATGTATATAAATACACAAGTCTAATATACAGATTACATATAAACTACCACTATAACGATACCACTAATAGTAATGCTTAATATACTCACATACTTATACGCAGATAATTTCCTTTGCGATCTATAAAACCAAAAGCAGACATCATTTTTATGTAGTTCAAGTTTCTCACATGCACCAAGCATGCTTTATTTAACCAACTCCGCTTCCTTCTTTTTTACTTTTTCAGTATCATGGTCTGTTCGTTTTTACTTTATTTCATAATACTGACACTATCTTGTAATAATAAGTAAATAAGGGATACTAAACATAAATAATAATAGAGATCATCCAAAATATAAACAGGTTGCATAGAAGGATAATATCATATTATTGGAGGGAGGTTTATTTTAAGGAAAAAAAAAAAGCTTCATTAAATCGTGTTTTGCTTTATTTTTTTGTCGATCAAAGTGTGCAAAAATAAAGCGAAATAAAATTTACAATATAATTCTATCTTCTAAGTTGATAACACAAAATAATAAAAAAGTAACCAGATGATGAATAGCTTTAAACGGAGTAATTCCGATTTATTATAAAAACATATGTTTTTAAACGGACTTGATTCTTTAATTAGTATTACACACAATCTGATTCATTATTCACCGTGCGCAACCATGATATTATGCCAAATTACGCATGGCTTGACAACTTGATTTCGATCACACTTTATTTGTATTTTGTGCTACTTTTTATTTCAAAAAAAAGAATAATACCGAGAATATCATTTATTTTCACTTTCTCTCTCCTTACTATAATGTTATTGATGTTGCTATTTGCCATCAAATATATTATATTGTTGTTATTATTTTATCCGTAGTTATAACCATTACGTATGATAAGCATTATTGCTTACATTTCGTTTTTTTTTAATAGACTCAATCTACTAACCCAATCATTCAAAAGAAATGCAAACCAATGATAATTTGATATCATCTTACGTTTTATGCAAGCTCCTATTAAGAACAAACTTTTTTCTTTAGCTCTCCTTATAATCGTTATCTTATTCTAAATGACATTGACACTCTATATCATATATTTTAATTTCATCATGTATTTTATATTACCATCTTATGAAAAAGAATAGACCATTGTCATACATAAACAAGTCAACTGTCAAGTCATTTTACCATATTGGGACACACAATTAGAGGCACCACACGATGACCACAGTTATCTCAATCTTCCCCCTTCTTTTTAAGCTTTTATCGTCTTTAGAATCTCTCTATATTCAATGTAATTAGAAACATTTACTAATGTTATTCTAATGATTTTTTTCTCTGTCTAGAATCTCCCTGTAACCTTAAAAAAAAAACATAAAAGCACATACTCCTTCGTTCAATCCCTTTTTGTTTTGCTTTTCTTTTGGTTTAGAAGTATATCGGAGACATATTCCCCGATTTTTTTTTTGTGTAGCCATTTAAGTAAACCTAAAAAGGTTACGAATCAATTCAGTGGTCTTTTTTTTTTTACTATTCTTACTATGCACGAACATAAAAAAAAACCTCCTAATCACAAATCGATTTGCTGACAGGAGGTATTAAGAAAAAAGGGGGAAAGGAGCCACTCTCTTTCTTCTTTTTTAAACTTTATTTAGACCAAGGAAGAAAGTTTAAAAGAAATGAATAGGACAAGCAATCTTCTTTTTTTATATAAATTAAAACATATACTTTGGAGGTAGATTTTTCTTTTTAATAATTTCTATAAGTTTTGTTATAAATGAATAGATAAAAAGTTTATATACAATTTGTACAAATTAAAAAGAAACCAAGAGAAATCAAATCAGTAATGAGAACAAACTATTGGTTAGGCGAGAGAAAGAGAGTCTATAAAAAAAAAAAGGATGCGTCAGTTGGGCCATCATGGGTATCACTTATAGAATAAAAATGATACTAAATTGGATTATTTTGAAGAAAATAAAAACCGATGAAAATAAAAATAGTGGGCGTTTTTTATCCTTGCAATAACCCTTTTCGCATCCCTTTTTTTTTACTTGCTCTCCTTTAATTTTTGCTCGATTAAGATAATATTTATTTTAAACATTCTATTCTCTTGGTCTACATTATTTCACATTGAAGAAAGTGCTCAGTTTTTTTTTGTATTATTTGTAGAATGTCCTTGGCAGATCGACAGCAAATGAAATAATCTGACGTTTTTTTTTTTCTATAATAAATGAGTGGTGTTTGTTAGTTTATAAAATAACAAAAACATAAACATTAAGGCTTTATTGTACAATATTTGGTTAGATCAGATTTCATATCCTTTTTATCAGTTTTATTGCTTTTTATTAACTTTTGTGAATCAGAGATATTTCCCATGTAACATGCACGCACGGATACACAGAATAAAGGGGGGAAAGAGATTCAAATCGGTGTTTAATACCAAG
>VCJK01001905.1:38647-53605 GCA_024139485.1 Backusella psychrophila | reverse complement strand
TTGTTTTTTTTTTTTTTACTATATTCGTATAATGGTCCGGCTGATTAGTATTGAAGGTTTTCCAAGATTTGATTAAAAAAAGAAAACGGAATTGCCCAATACTTTACCAAGGATAAAAACGGTGTTTTTACATCTCTTATCGTCATGTATTTGGAACAATGTAAATAAAAATGAATCATTTATAAGAACAATCAAATAAAGCAGATAGATATACAATTTCTTTTTGGTTTTATTATATAGAGACAAGGAGGAAGTAATGTAAAAAAAAAAGTAAAATTAGATCAATCCCTTGGCAACAGCAATTTCAGCATTAAGTACGGAAGAACCAGCAGCTCCGAGTACAGTGTTGTGGATGAGTAACATGAATTTGATATCAAGTACAGGACATGTTCTGACACGACCAACAGTGACAGTTTGACCCTTCAAATTTTCACGATCCAAGCGAGGTTGGGGACGGTCTGCGTCATAGGTAACAACAATAGGTTGTTCAGGAGCGGAATGACAACCCAATTTCTCTGCATCAGAGGTGTACTTTTCCAAAACTTCATTTACCTGCTCAACAGTAGGGGCACCGTTGGCGAATTTGACAGAAACACTCTCAAGATGGCCATCTAAAACAGGTACACGAGTACAAGTAGCAGAGACAATGGTGTTCTCGAGCAAGGCAAAACCAGTAGCATCAGCGTTTACACCACCAATAATCTTACCTACTTCCCATTCCATCTTTTCTTCCTCACCACCAATATGAGGTACTACATTATCAAGGATATCCAAACTAGGGACACCGGGGTAACCGGCGCCAGAAATAGCCTGTTGTGTGTTTACAATGATGTGTGACATGGGTCCAAATGCATCCTGCAAAGCCTTGAGGGGAACAACCAAACCGGTGGTTGAACAGTTGGCGTTGGTGATCAAGAAACCCTTCTTGAGGTTGTGAACCTTGCGCTGATGAGGAATAACATCAAAGTGAGATGAGTTGACGGTAGGAACAATCAAAGGTACGATGGGATCGCGACGGTAATTCTTTGCGTTGGAGAAAACAGCAATATCCTGCTTCAACATGGCCATTTCTAATTTGACAACACCAGAAAAAATAAATAAACCGCAAAAAAAAAAAAGCACCCACTACCCTTCCACTACTCTAATCAACTTACCAATATCACCAGCGATGTCAGCATCAAGGCCAGAGAAAACAACATCACAATCCTTGAAGAGCTCTGCATCACAAGATGTAACAACGACATCAGCTACATTATTGGGGATAGGGCGAGATTGCTTCCAACGGACAGCCTGCTTGTAAGGCTTTCCGGCAGAGCGAGAAGAAGCACCTAAAGCATGGATGGTGAAAATAGGGTGCTCGGCCAACAACAAGATGAAACGCTGACCAACAGTACCGGTGGCACCGAGAATACCGACTTTCTTAGGGGAAGACATGATTTTTTTGTAATTAAAAGGAAAACAAGAGAAAGAAACAGAGAAAGGAAACTACTAAAAAAAAAAAAATATTAAAATTTACTCTGACTTTTTTTTTGAGATTTCTCTTTATCTGGATTTCTCAGAATAATTTCATTGGATAACAACCAACACTATGAAATGTGAGTCATCCTCCGCTGGCTCAAGCATTAAACTCTTTGTAAATTTTATCCTTCATTCTCTCTCTTGGGAAAGACTTTATATTCAATGATGATCTCATTATGGTGTGATACTAATTTATTATTAAAATATAGAGCTACATTTTACTTTTTGATGCTCAACCGGTATGAAAAACGCCATCGCCATTTACTTACCATCGATTGTTTCAGAAGCCGGAACATAATTGAGGGTCATTATCATTAACCTTTAGTGGATCGCTTAAATCGTAGGTTAAGGTTTTTTTTTTCTATTGATTTCTCTTTTATCTGCTTTTATTTCGACCATTAACAATAATAAAACTAATGCTGCTACTAAAAAAGGATGGTGGTGTGAATAAATAAGAATCTTCACTATGGTTTCCAAGTAAAAGAAGATTACCTCTCCGAATCAGTACGGAATCAATTCATGATTTGTAGTTCTCGGGCCATATTAAATCAACTTTATCTAATAAACGAACGCAAGATCATCTCCGATTTGTACTACAAACACGTTCGTATATTTTTCCTTAAAAATATCTATAGCTTTAGTTCCTGATATCTATACTGATAAAAAAAAACCCCTTCAAATAATTTATGAATTCGTAATAAAAAAAATGTGTTTACATGCAGCAATTAGTTTGAAGAGATAATGAGATATACATGAATGTCAAAAACTAATCATTGCGGTGGAATCAACGTGGCTACAGCTGATGTTGTGATTGAAAAATAAGACCAATGTTCTTTTTAATGATTGATCAGAGAATACTACATGATTTTGGATTTTAGCTTCAGAATAATCACATTTAAAAGCAGTAACAATAAGATAATAATGGTATCAAAATACCAAGAAGGAGAAAGTCCTCTGAAAACTGGATATGAGTAATTGTGCTAGAGACTAGGTATCTATTTTTCTTTACTTTCAATGAATAAATAACCAAGTTTTATATCCATACGAATTTAATGCTCCTAGTTTTTTATAAATATGTACATCTCCTTTGTTCAAAAAGCATTTTGAAATAGTGGAAACGCTCCTATTGGTTGACGCGTATAAATAATCATCCGAAAAAGGTCACGTGTGAATATTTTTTAAGAGAGGTTTTTCCACGCTCAGTTTTTGTTTATTTTTCCATTTGCTTCATTTTTCTTCCCCCTTCTTACGCGTATGCTTTTATAATTTATAAATATAGATACTTAGCAATGATAGCAGATTCTCAAGAGGAAGTCAGGCAAGCTTCTGTTTTTGCCATTGGTTTAACATTATTAATAGCTTGTCTAGGAAGGAATACCAGCCTATTCACGACTACAGTCATCCATTCACAGCAACAGAAGAGTTCCGCCCACTTAATGTCAAAGATGCATTAAGTTACCTTGACAAAATAAAGGCTAATTTCATCTCACAACCAGACATTTATCACCAATTTTTAGATATAATGAAAGAATTTAAAAGCCAACGGTATTTCAACTACGAAAAATAACAGCTATTAAGAAAAAGATGCTTACTTATTCTTTAGCATTGATACGCCAGGCGTTATTGAACGTGTTTCTAGCCTATTTCAGGGCTTTCCTTTACTTATATCTGGATTCAATACATTCTTACCACCAGGTTATCATATCGAATGTCTAGTTGAAGATAACATTCATATCATTAAAGTGACTACACCAACAGGTGTTACATCTATTGCCGATGGCGAGCAGCTTCATTTAACTTTGAATAATACAAAGCAACCGCAGGAACGAAAAGAACCAATCGAATTCAACCATGCCATCACATTTGTTAACAAGATCAAAAGCCAGTTTGCTAATGAACCTGAAGTATATAAACAGTTTTTAGATATACTCCAGGACTACCAGAAAAACCAGAAGCCCATTCAAGAAGTAATATAACTATAGTGGAATAAGTAAAATATTTAGACATTAACAACATGAATAATAGGTTTTTGCAGAAATCCAGGCCTTATTTAATGGCTCTGAAGAACTTTTAAAAGAATTTAAACAATTCTTACCTGAAACAAGACAACGAAAGAAAAGACTGGCACATATGCCTGTAGATGCGTCTTCAAAGGTAACCAACTAGTGCTCCTTTTTCTCTATACGTTAAAACTAATGCATGGCATGATAACTAGAGATCAAAGAATAGCCACGTACCAGAAGTGCAAACATCAAACGTCCGTTCAGATGTAAAAGAGGATTTCAAAATCAACTTTACTCAAGACGAATCTGAATTTTTCAAACGAGTAAAGACTTACATTTCAAACGAAGCAACATACAACGCCTTTGTAAAGGTTCTAAACTTATTTAGTCAGCAAATGGTCGATCAAGACATGCTTGTTAGCCGCGTAGAAAACTTTATCGGTAGCAACAACGAGTTATTTGATTGGTTTAAAGAGTTGATCGGCTACGAAGGAAAGGATCATGTTGTAGATAATGTGCCACTAGGAGAGAAGCAAACAACAAAAGCAACCATGCTGGAGAACGAACACGCTTACATTTGTGGGCCAAGCTATCGCCAAATCTCTTCATCGTGGCAGGAATCGGTCTGTTCTGGTAGAGATGCACTGTGCTGGGATGTGCTCAACGATGGCTACATGTCATGTCCTACATGGTCAAGCGAAGATACAGGCTACGTCACTGCAAAAAAGAACCGATACGAAGAAGCTCTCCATCGCGTAGAAGAAGAAAGATATGACTATGACTTGAACATCGAAGCCAACCTCAACACAATTGCACTTTTGGAACCCATTGTAAAGAAGATGACGTTACTTTCAGTGCAGGAAAAGCAATCATTCAAACTAGCGCCTGGGCTTGGCGGAACGTGCACAACAAATTACCGCCGTATCATCAAGAAAATCTACGGCAACGAAAAGGGTCTTGAAATCATTGATCTTTTGTACAATAACCCAATGCAAACAGTGCCAATTGTACTCAAACGATTAAAACACAAAGACGATGAATGGAAAAGAGCGCAGCGTGAATGGAACAAAATATGGAGAGAAGTCGAAGCTAAAAACTATCAGAAATCTCTTGACTATAAAGGCATCGCTTTTAAATTGGCTGATAAGAAAAAACTGGCTGGCCGTGCTTTGGTGGCAGAGGCTGATGAAAAGAGATGCCAAAAAACAAACCCTCACTTTAGCTATTCGTTTACTGACACTGCCATCTTTAAGGATATCGCCCGTATGATTCGTTTCTTTTTGGAAAAACAGCCCGTTTACAGCTCTGAAGATTGCGACTTGATGCGCGAATTTATAGACACATTTACATCGGCCTACTTTGATGTTAGCGATGTTGAACCTTCCGTCGTCGAAATCATGGACACTGCTCAGTTAATGGAAGCAGATGACGATGACAAATCATCTGTTCAATCCGTGGATTCTAAATCAGTGAAAAAGAAATCAGCGATTGCTAGAGCTAACAGAAGACTTCGACGAGGAAGACCCCAACAACAGGATGGCGATAAACTACTCAAAGGCGTCTTGAAGCGCAATCTAAACAAGAAAAAATCCACTGACTCTACCGATGACGAAGACGACGATGAAGACATGGAGGATGACGAGGAAGATGAAGAATATGACGCTGAAGAAGACGGCGATGATTATGATGATAATGATAATGATGATGACGATGATGCTCGCAGAAAATCTAAACGCTTCCAACAGAAAAATCAATCAAATACCCCAATTATGACTGACGTACCAAAACAAGAAACTAAAAAGACCTTCAACTTTTTTGGCAATAATGG
Organism: Backusella psychrophila; assembly: GCA_024139485.1. Taxonomy (NCBI): domain Eukaryota; kingdom Fungi; phylum Mucoromycota; class Mucoromycetes; order Mucorales; family Backusellaceae; genus Backusella; species Backusella psychrophila. The sequence continues at coordinate 48,256 of VCJK01001905.1, read as the reverse complement.
ATTCTATTGCTTCTTTCGATTATATCAAGCACTGTATGAGCGCCTGTGGACAATGAAGAAATTGGACTTGGAGTTTAAAGAGGATCCAGAAAAGGCTATCGATGCACGCAATGAAGCATATAATCTTGGTGTTACCCAAAGAAAATTCAAAGTTCTTAATATGGACGAAAAGAAAGGTTATTACCATCTACTATTATCCCTGGTCGACAAACTTTTTGAAGGTGACCTGGATCAGCAGACCTTTGAAGCATCTGCGCGTTACATATTTGGAAATGACGCCTACATTATCTTTACTATTGACAAGCTAGTGCTTTCCATATTACGCTATGTAAGTTTTGATGTATATATGCATATATAAATGTATGATATTAATTAATAGCTTATATCATCAGATTCATGTTATTATTACTGATACCCAATCTCAACAACTACTTGGAATATTTCAACATGAGCATAGAGCCGAAATTGAAAATCAAAATGATCTGATTACTTATAGAACGCGAGTAGCAGGAGTGGTGAAGCAGGTGGAAAATACATATCACATGGCCTTTGTGAGTGTTTATTTTATAATGACAATGTAATCATCTTGCTAATAGATATTTGTTATAATTAGAATCTGAATGATAGAACTTTAAATATACAGCTATTAGGAGATAATAGTGGAACTGAGAGCGCTGATCCAAACTTGAGTGGATACGACACATATGTTGCAAATTATATCGACTGGGCTAATGAAACCAAAGGGATTAATCAAAGTCTTTTAAGACAACGGTTTTTAAAGAGGTATTATTTTGATACAATCATCGGATCTAATCAACTTTAATGACATTCATTTCTATTGCAGAAATTTAAAAGACAAGGCTCAGAAAATAGACAACCTCACTGTAAAATCGGGTATGCAGTACAAAATCTGCAGAAATACCTATCATATGTTTTATATCATTGGCACTGAAGACACATTTATTCGGCATGCAAACATACCTAGCTCATCACCGTCTACTTTTGGATTTAGTGGTTGGGTTGACGCTAAATTGTCTAACAGATCTGAATCCGAGGCTGAATGCTATAGATTATTAAATCAATAATAAACTATATATTTTTTTCATGTTATGCGCATACATCTGTATATATATATATATATCAGATTTAAATAAATCAGTGTCTTTTAAGAGCTTTATTAAGAGGTACTTGTCTCATATGAAGAGACATACATATAATTACTTTTTACATAAAACAGTCTATAATAAATTCGGATGCGAGGAAGATGCCCAAACTTATTTTCATCATTTTACTAATCACCTGGTAATCATTCAAGCTAGTAATCAATTTTATACGAAAGAAAGACCATTACTTCATCTTTTCTTTTTATTAGTCTTTAGATAGGTTTACGAGATTGCTATTGATACTTGAATATATCTATGTAATCATTTATTATCATTAATAATTCAATGATCAAACTTTTTTTTATTATTATTATAAAATCATTTTTCTTTGCCATACTATAATTAAATAGTCAAATTAGCCTCATTTGAACCTTTCTTTCAATACACATGCTCTCACAGTTGAGTAATTAAAATATGAACATAAATTTTCAAAAAAAAATGATAGAAATATTAACTAAATTGAATTAAATACATACAATAAGTATTTCAATACTCACCAAATTTTTATATATAAAACTTTGAATCCTCTTATTGTATTTTATATGTTTCTAGGTCATTGTATATAAGAAAAGTAGCAACTAATCACACTTTCAAAACTTTCCTTTTTTGGAAAGTGTATATAGATCTGTATCATTATTTTTTGTCTCCGACAATAATTGCCTGCTTGGCTCAGTTGGCAGAGCGTTGCTCTCGTAAAGCAAAGGACGTGTGTTCGATTCACACAGTAGGCAACTTTGTTTATTGGTAACAATAAACAAATATTTTTGATTTATGCTTCAAACAAGGCTTTCATTGTATTTTCTTCAAGATTTGCCCCTTTTCTGTTAGTAAACATTTTTTATTTTAAACTATAAACGAGGGAGAGAGGACGAAAGTTTGTTTAATTTACTGACTGTAAACAAAGCACTGTTGGATGGCAAATAGTGTAACTGTTCTTCAAGAATCATAAAAGCTTAGATGGTTCCAGTTAGTTCGAAAGGTTTCAATTTGCCAATAACTGTTAAAATTTAAGAATAGCATTAACGACTACATTAGAATTCCCTGTGAATATTCCGTAATGCATAAAATGAATTTTAAAAGTTATGGGAAACAAGTAGTATAGCTCAGAGTTAGTGGGACCAGTAGAAAGCAGACCCTCACTTAAATTAGGAAATCAATCTTTTAAGAGAGTACGTGAATTACATAATATATATCGAAGACCTCTATTATAATCATTCTAGTATCAAATCCCTGTTTTCTATTTCAATGTAAATGAAAAAACGGAGAAAAAGTCTAAAACCATAAGGTTTTTGATGGTTGGGATAAATGCAACCAACAGCAAAAAGAGTGGCTTGCACATTAATATTAATAAAAAGCAAAAATAATAGAGTTAAATCAGTTATAGATTCAAAGTGTTGTAGTAATTATTTATATTCAAATAAAAGTCTTATTGTAAAAATCCCATACTTCATCTTAAATAGTAGTATATGTACTCTATTACAAATAATAGTAGTGGCGGCTGATATCATTCCACCAATCAATCATTCAACTTGCACAATAAATCAAATATATAAATAAATCTCTGCAGTGTATAGTTTTTATTTGAGTGGAAATACAGAGTTTGTAGTGCGAGCACCTTCCTAAAATGGGTTGTGCGGGAGAATTAAACATTTGATGAGAATCGAGAAATCGGTCATTAAAATATCAGATGAAGTATCAAAGGGTAGAGTGAATTATATGATTGATAAATATACATCATATATTCGTGGTATATCTATGTCAATACCTTCAACTTGTGGCTAATATTACTTGTATTAACAAATTCCTCGGATGGAGTATTCTTTACAGCACAATAATTAAGTGTGGGGAATCGGAGTCACATTGGTTTCCGTCAATAATGAAGTGACTTTATTGCCTTTTCGTTTTTTAAACCTCTTGCTTTTTTTTGTTTTTTTTGTTTCAAATTTTTTTTCCCTTCTTCTTTTACTATTCCTTCCGTATTTCAATGGAAAGCGTAATACAAACCCAGTTTAATATAGATAATAGCCAAAAGTTGGATACTTCGAAAGCTTGTAACTTGTCTTTTTTATTTTTATTATTATTTTTTTTTCTTTACTTGAGGAATATAACTGACTTGTTCGTACTTTTGTTTTTAGGCAACCAATGTAAAAAAATTGATAGAGAATGCGATGGTACATTGATATTGTTTTACTTGCTCTCTTTATGAAAAAGTTTTTAATTAGATTGACTCGATTTAGGAATTCGACCATGTAAAGGTTGTATTTCCATGGGAAAACCAGGCGAATGTACTATTGATTCCAAAACGACTGCAGTACCCGCAAAAAGAGGCTATAAAACACATGTTCCAAGTGCCTGTAGGTTGAAATACAGTATTTTAAATACAAAGAAAAAGAAGTTTATATATAATGCTGACCCTTTTTACTAGGTGTGAACTGTAAAAATGCTCATTTAGCATGTGATGGTATTGCTCTAAAACATATATTTTTTTATATTAAATTAATCCTTTTCCATCATAAAAACAGTATCCCGACCCTGTCGACGATGCGTCTCTTTAAATAAAGTCGACACATGTCATGATATGCAGCATAAGAAAAGAGGAAGACCTAAACTGAAAGACAAAAAACCGTATTCCTCCAATGAACATAATTACGAAATTATTTATGGCACGGTTCAGACTCCCGCTATTACAATGAAAACAGTAGCAACTCCCGCTACTCCACCAAATCATCAAACCTCTAGAAAAATACAACATCCTCATCCTCATCCACCATTACACTCACAACAATCGACTATTTCATTTATACATGAACCTATCGAGTCTTTTAGACCACAAGAAACATTGTATAATAGCAGTAGCAATAGTAACACTAACTATGCTACTAAAGATACATCTCTAGAGCCACCCTTGCCTGTTGTAAGACTATCAGCTAACCCTCAACCTTTTTTACATGAATTACCACCCACCACCAACACTAACACTAGCACTGCTGCCGCCATCCCAAATACATTCAATTATTCACCAAATTCACCTATTGAACCATTGTCTGTCATCGAGGAAACTACGTTTAACAGTTATAACAGTAATAATAGTATGAATACCCCTATATCTTTACAACCACTAAGACCCACCAATACTTCTACTACAACCACAACTGCGACCACTACCATGCCCATTAACACCAACGATATCACTACAAACATGACTGCTAACAACAGCACGACTCTCCAGCTCACTAGTACCAGTTCCACTAGTACTATACCCGTAGACGACAATAATATAACCATCATCATGTCAATGGAAGTGTGTTGTGCTAAAGTTTCGGACCAAGTTATTAAAGCCTGGGGCTACTACCCTCAGGAGCTTTCACATCGATCTCTTTACGATTTTATTTCACCAAAAGACTCGGACCGTCTTGCTCGACTCCACCGACTTTTACTCGATAATGCCACCGAGTTTTTGAAAAAGAGTAATATGAATGTGACATCGCTACCACCAACTGAACGAAGTACATCTGAGAAATTCAGTAGCATCAATCCCAGTCAATTAAAAATGCTAGCCAATGGAGCAAGGTCATTCTCGGACACAATACATATTAAGCAACGGTCGGGCGATTTTGAGCTTTACGAAGTGGTTGTTCATATTGGAGGTGGGTTGGGTGCAGACCTTTATGATGTCTCGAGTTTTCCAAAACAATACATTGTTGCACAATTCAAAAGACATCAGTACGAGGTTTCTCAAAAGACACCCTACAGCTGTAATGAGGATGAGTATATAAATCAGACACCATCGTCAGGTTTTTATGCCTTTTCTCCAATGCTTTCACCCGTCACACCTTCCTCACTGGATTCTCCTGGGAAAATGTTGGAACAACAGCATCATCAACAGCAACAAGCCAAGGTGCAGCCATCCCAATATCCCGAGCAAGAGAGGGTGAGCTCGCTTTCCGAGATATTTAACTTTGATGAAAACCCAAAGGAGCACCTTCATGATAGACAACTTACGCCACTATTAAATCACAAACAAATGCCATTTATGAAAGGTGCTCATGATCCAAAAAAAGAGGATGGTGGTAGTCCCAGTAGCAGCGGGTTACCCAAATTTAATGTTGCACCACTCAGCGATGGAGCCACTTCCAAATATCACACGCTTCCTATTGGCGGACGGCTTTTCAAGGCTTCAGAAACTTCGAGCCCTTTATCCACCCGCTTTCCTCCCATCCGGCTAACAGGCGCTCCCCCTTCTACCCAAGTCACCCACCCTACACAGCAATATTTCTTGCAAACTCCAAGTAGTACGTTGAATGCTGCTGCTTCTGCTGCTCATTCCATATCTCGAAGAGCCGCTCCTTTTGGTCCTGTTGATTCTACGCCTGTAAATACTGCTTCAAACAGAAAAATAGAAATGAGTATCAGATCACTACTGTGTTAAGTGACCCCCCTTTTTTTTGTTATATATATATATTGAATATATATATATACATTATAATGTAAATAGAATATTTTCATAAATTAAATTAAAGAATCTCATAAATGGTTTTATCTCAAGTCATTCATCTCGAAAGAAATGTATTATTGTTAAAAATAAGAAGGCATATGTCTCTTTTTCTTACAAATAATTATTCTATATTCATTCATCACTGAGCAGAAATTGAGCCGGTGGCTACCTATTCATATCTTGTTCTTGCTATAATGCTTTGACTAATCAAGTCTTGAAGAACAGTCCACTGCTTTGTTTGAACTTAATACGCATCTTGCACTTTTATGATTCAGCGATAGTTTTTATTTACATTAATGATATTATGCGATGAAGCTAATTAATACTTCTATATGATTTATGTTGGAATTGTAAGGGATGGTTGATTTCAGGTATAATAGTCGCTTTTCTCTGAGCTCGTTGCCTTTTTCGAAATCATTATTTACGACACCAGGCGAGACACTTTCACACTTATCCTCACATAGTGAACATGTCTCCGTAGCCATGATTGAACAAGATTAAATCCACTTTGCAGTCTTTTACATTGTCATCAATCTTCTTTATCTTCTTTAGATACTTGATTGTGGAGGCGTGACATCCAGATCTATTATTGAACACTTGTCAGTCTATAATTGTTGCACTTTTATACAGCATACCGTTTGATATTATAGTTTTTATCAAAAAGAAATGCAGAGTCCAGCTAGTCACCATAAACATGCATCTGAAACCATGTTTCCTTATGATCCTGATTGAGTAGCACCTCACTTTGCCATAGGGCAATGCTATTAAAAATGGTATGCCATAAAGGTCAAGGCTATAATTAGACTTGGTGTGATATTATATTTAATTTAACTTACAGTTTTGTCAGAGCTATGGAAAGAAATGTAAAACTACCTACTTATGGCACAAGAGGTATGCTCTTGGCAAGGGATCCAATGTCCGGGTGATTTTGCGTTAGAGAAGCGGATCAGAAGCTACCACTCCTGCTCATTTGCAGCTAATGATAATACGATCTCTAGTTTTTTCATCAATTTCTGTATTTCGATTTGGAATCTTTCTGGAATCAATCCGGGACTAGCAAGATTCTAGGTGTTATTCGAACCACTGTTTAAACAAAAATAAATCAATAGGAGGTTTTACAATAACGTTGTATATAAACCAAACTACTTACAAAGTACCAACCAAGGTATGTACTTTTTGATCGAATGGCAAGTTTTTAATATCTCTGACTTCTAAACGCTTTGGTTTTTTCTTGGATATCGTTATATGCACTACATTTTTCACGACAAATGTCATTAGTATGGCGCCATTCAGAAAATAAAGTAACCAACATGAGCTTGGTATATTTCTTACCTTTTTATAAAGCGCAGACATGTTCAAGGCCATGTCCATAGCCCAAGGCTCTGTTTTCCTTTGCTTTCTTTTGAAGAAAGGAGAGAATACCGGTTGAATTACATTTTCATTATCGTCACACATGAAGTGTAATGGTTTACTGTTGAAGATAGCAATAAAAGTAAGTATAGCTATCAGTATATACGTTAAAAGGCATCTATCTTGCCATAATTTGAGCTATCTGATCCAATCTTGTCTGAGAGTAGTGAAATATGTTTTTTGTTTATCATAGTGAAGAGATTGAGTGAAAGAAAGAGAGAGAAAAAGGTAAACAAGCTTCCTTTTATTGTGCATAAATAATGAATCTATGGTAAAATAAAGTCACGCTACATAAAACAATCAAAGCATCGCTCACCTCCCTAATATTATTCGATACAACTACCTTTTCAGTTTATTTATAAACGAGCAAAGCTCATTTTGCACATATAAAGATGCCAGAATATTAATATCGCTTATTAGGCAATACTAAGAAAATGCTGAGAGAAACTGCGGATTGTAAGCAAGAGTTAAAGTGAAAAATGGCTGAGCAAGATTAAACATAAACTTTATTTGGTGAAAAAACAAAAAACATTTAGGTGTAACCTGCTGTTTTTAGATATTAAAAGTATATTTTTACATGGACTCATCAACAGAGACCCAGGAAATACCTTGTTCTATATGTTTATTTACAAACAAACAAGCAACGCTTATTATTAAAGTACTTGGTCTGTTGTGCATTTCGTTTCATAACATTCAATAGTAAGAGGCACAAATAGTTTTTAAACCTTACTAGGATATTTAATATTTTTTGGCGTGTGATGGTGCGTTGGCCTATCATGCATATTTATATATAGAGTGGCACTTTTTATTTTTATTTTTATTTTTTTGCGTTACTAGACATCTTGTTGTTTTTATTTATAAAGAGTGTTGATGTTCTTTGATTTCCCCTTGTTCTTTTCTCTTTTTTTTTTATAACTATAACGTACTATTACAAAAAAAAACACCTTATTGCCATTTCATTTTTTTTAGTTCTACTTTGTGAAAATGTCTAATAATGGGAAATTCATGACCCAATTTTATATAATTCTAGTTACTGCTACAATTGCACTATCACTATATTATATGTACCAAAACTCTCCCAAAAAACATGAATTCGAAAGCATTTCAGCAAAGAGAAAGGAAATTGATGAACGGTATTGCCAAGGACCTTGTCAGTTTATAAACCTTGTCCATGTTCCAGAGCAAGGTAAATATATCTTGAAAAAAAAAAGAACTTGATTTCAACATTTTTATAAGCAGCACTTTTAAGCTTTCTTTTTTATCAACATGTAGAAACAAGGGCACAATTGCACGTTCGTCATGTTGCGTTTACAGCTGGCCTCATTAATCGTACACTCGTTTTACCCAATGTAAGTGGATCCAGGATTGGAGCATGTCAGAAACGGGAGTTTAGCTTCTACTACAATGAAGAAAGCTGGGCAAACACCAATCGTGATTATTTCCGAACCATATCTATGGAAGACTACAGGGCATGGTTACAGGCGCGAAAAGATATTGAACAGCCAGTTCTTTCAAACGTCTTTCTTGTACGTAACAAGTTTTGGGACAGAGAACATTATATAAAGAGACTTGTTAATTGCTTTCAAGATATGACAGAGGAAGCTCTAAATTATGTTCCAGAGTTTATATGGCCTCCTGCAGCATCATCTAGAAAGAAGCAGCACCTAGGTTATATTGATGAAGCTAAAATTGTCGATTTTTTGAGAGGTGTGCCCATCACTAGGCAAATAGATAATTCAACATTTACGTTTTATGAACATGATAATATTGAAGTGATTGATCTTTATTACGCTGTTGGGTAATACCAAAAAAAGAAAAAAAAATAGCGGCTTTTTCCTTATCTTTCCATCTTGCTAGGCACGAATTTTCACAAGCCAAACAATCAAACATAGCTATTCCCTATAGTAAAGAGCTTGTGTCACTTGCACAAAGTACATCAGCTGCACTGTCGCCGTATGTGGCTGTTCACTGGAGAATGGAAACGATTAGTAAGGAGGACAGACTATTATTAGATTGTGCCAGGAGTTTAATCACTCAACTCGACAAACAGATCAATCACACAGGGACTCTATTTTTATTGACAGATTATCCGCATATTTTCACACGTGCGCAGCAAGATCTTGCCATAAGTAACAAAGCAACCGATGAAGAATTGCGTTCCTGGGTTATCCCTTATTCGGATACCTTTCATTATGACAATATTGGACCTGTACACCATCAGGCCATTCAGTACCTTTATGAACATAGAAATGTCACCTTGTTTGGTAAAAACTATCCGTATTCTCCGCCTCAGTGGCGGATTATCAATGCTCCCGAGACGGATCATGGTTTTTTGGGTATTCTAGACAAGCTGATGGCTGTCAATGCAGATGCATTTTTGGCAGGTAGACCTCATGTCTGTGCGAGAGCGAGTACTTTTACTGCTCAAATACAACTGGAGCGAAAAAATAAGCTTGATGAAACTAGTCATTATTTTGGTTATGATATTTAGTTCGTTTCTTTAAATGAATAAAATGGTTTTTGTGTAATAAAATTTTTTCT
>VCJK01001901.1:43351-55127 GCA_024139485.1 Backusella psychrophila | reverse complement strand
TTTTTTTTTTTTATAAAAAAAGAAGCATATGTAACATTCAAACTAAATTTGACTTTCCTTTTTTGGGGTTTTTAGGCATTGGAGGTAAATATATAAGAAAAAATAAAGAATGTAAACTATTTTTCCGTTCATTTTATATTAACAAAATAGTTTAGGCAATAGTATGAATAAACGTATGAAGTCTATCAACACTTTTGAATTCTTACCAGTAAGAGTCGATGAAAATGTAAACTGTATTGTTAGTATTACTGGGTAAGTTTTATATTCATTTTTTTAAAGTTTTACATTTAAATAACAATAAAAATTTAATAATTATGTATTTGTTTAATAACCTTGATAATTATTTTACTATTATTTTCTTTTGGTTTTTATTATCATTTCTTTTTTGTTATAATCTAGATGGTTGCCCAGTCAAGAAAAGGACGAGGCTTCTCTCCCCTTCAGTACATTAGACGCACTGATGGGCGATCATTATGCACTCTATTGGGAACCCGAGATGCTCGAAGCATTAGGTAGTGCCTTCCGCATCCTCGCCACCGAAGCCGTGACATTCTCTATTCAGCAAGCGCTCGCCCATACCATCATGGGTACCCTGCTTGCCGGTCTAGCCTTCCCCCTTGCCCTTACAAAATTGGGCTATATTGTTGATAACCCCTGGGCCAATGCACTCGACCGCTCTCGCTTGGCAGGTCTCATCTTGGCGGATGCTTTAATGAACCGTAATCTCGGTGCTCGCCCCATCACTTTGGTAGGCTATTCCCTCGGTGCCCGTGTCATTTTCTTTTGTTTGTTGGAGCTGGCGCGTGTCAAGGCATTTGGTCTTGTCGAGAATGTGGCCTTGTTTGGTACACCAGTCAGTGGAACAAAAACCGAGTGGAAGGAGTGCACAACCGTCGTTTCCGGCCGATTCATTAACGGTTATGCTACAAATGATTGGCTTCTTGGATTTTTGTTTAGAACATCCACCGTGGGATTGGGTAATATTGCTGGCCTTCGTCCATTAATGCATATCGAAGGAAATCGGGTGCAAAACGTGGATTGTACAGATGTCATCACTGGCCATTTGAGTTATCGTACATTCATGCCAAAGCTACTGAAACGTGCAGGATTCATGGTGACCTCAGAGGAGTTGCCTCTTCCAAAAGAAAAGGAAGGAGGAAAATATAGCATGATGGGTTTTATGCGCCAGAGCGGAAGCAAGACACCCTCATCCGAAGGAAGTGAAGTCGAGTTGGACGTCAAGAACAAACATCTCGAGTCAGCTTCAACAGGATTAAGAAAAACAAATTCATTATCATCACTTTCTTCTGGCCATGCATCGATTCAAGTTGGACAACGACAAAACTCGATGCCTTCAGGACTTTCCAACGCACAAGTAGCAGACGATGATGATGGCGCCGGATTAGCAGATTTAAATAAATACAGCGGCGAGTCTGCCAACTTTGTATCTTCATTTACACCCGAGGCACCAGAGACACCGCGATCCTCAAACGAAAACAAAAAGAATGAGCCCATGTCTGATTTTGACATTATAGCGGATATTCTTGCCAACGCAACAGCAGCTGCCTCGTCCAAAAGTGGTACATACAGTTCATTATCATCAGGCAAAGCATCGATTGCGACGCCCACTATATCAAGCTCATCAAGCACCGTCACCACACCTGGATCTTCTAGACTCAGTCTATTTGGCTCCAAATCCAAGTCAGAAACCACCACCAACACAGACCCACGACTCCCGCGTAAATCCCTACTGTTTGGTACAAACTTGTTTGGGTCCAAAAAGAAACCTGAAGAAGATCCCAACAAACTCGAGTTGCAGGAAGCAGGTATTGAAGTAAAAGAGATTAAATCAACGCTGGGTCGTTTGGTGATCCCTCAAGAGGTAGCAAATCCAATGCCTGAGATAAAATTAGAATGTCCTCAACATGCAAAGCTAAACCGATAAAAAAGATATTACATTGCAAACTCGCTTTCCTCCCCTTCTCACCTTCCTTTCTCATTCTTACTTGTACAGCATATATTCCATTTTCTTTTTAATACTAATAATAAACTTTATTTTCTAAAATACGACTGTAATACATTAACCTTTCTTGGCACGCTCTATTTTAAGTAGAAGAGAATTCGACTAAACTAGTGCAGAGAAAAAATAAAGGGCTTTGAAGAAACAAAAAAAAAAGGGGGGGAAAGGGGGCACCCTCTTTTTTCTTTTTTTTTTTCTTTTGTTGGCTTGATGTTCTCTTTTGATTAAACAAAAAATATAATCAAAGCACTTTGTCCCCCCATCGATTATCAGATGAACCGTTTCACAAAATGTGGGTCGCTCAAATTATCAATAATATAAAAGAGGCAATTTTAATTAGTTTTCTGTAAAACAAAAGAAGCTCATGATATGAGACAAAAGGAGCATGATTCTCTCAACATATATATATTTTTTCTCTCTTTGGAAATATGCAATAAGAAAATAGATTATTATTTTATTATATTATTACTATAAGATATGTTATTTTACAAAATGGATGGTTTAGGATTGCTTGAAGGCACACATTTTACAAATAAGCTCGCCACTCTTATCAGATTGCCACATTCCTATGTTGATATTATTTTGTATGAGTAAAAGACGTGGTTAATAGTATGATTAATGTCAATACCTGGAACCCTTGAGGAGAGAGTACGTGAGCAATGGTAACATTGGAAATGGTTGACATGATAATCATGATCAAGAGCACTTGCACATGGACCATCAATACCTTCATGGCATGTGTGGCATACTTTTTTACCAGATACACTCTGTCCACGTGATGGTTTTTCAATGGATGGCGGCGGTGACTTTACTTCCGGCTTATTATTGGCAGGCACTGCTGGTTTATTAAAGGTGGGCTTTGGTTTCAATGGAGGAGGAGCAGACTTCTTTGGCGCATTGATATGTTCCTCGCAATAAGGGTTACCATCGCGTTGTAAATAACCATTTTCAAAGGGTTTTTTACAATCCTAGCAATAAACGTCTTAACTTTCCACACGTAAATGTTTATTCCCATCACACAGAAAAACTTACGGTGCAAACAAAACATCCTTTATGCCAATGTTTATCCATAGCATCAATATATTCACCATTGATGAATTGCTGACAACCGCCACATTTCTTACCAAACGATGTCATGTAATCCTGCTGGCAATAAGGCTTTCCATCATGCACCATAAACCCTTGTTGATCTTCAAATGGTGATTTGCATACAACGCAGCAAAAGTGTCCTTCGTGATAATACTTATCCAACGCAAAAATGGCTTGCTATATAAAGAGTAAGCACGACCAACTCGCTCTCTCTTTTTCTTTAACTTCTTACGTTCTCGATAAACTCTCCACAAAAATCACAATGCATACTAAAAGCATCCTTATAATCTCTTTCGCATAATATTTGATTGTTTTTCTCATAAAAATGCTTGTCCGCTAGACTTTGACCACACTTTGAACACGTAAAACATCCGCTATGAAATGTCTTGTCGGCTGCATGCACAACCTCATGACCATCAATGGCTCTGTTGCACGCTGCACACTCGATGCCTGCATAAATGGGATTCAGCACGGTTACTTTTTTGTCGTTTTTGGGAGGTCTTGGACTATTAGGAATAGCAGGCGGTGTAGAAAGACGCTGGTTAGGTAAAGAAGGGAGGGCTGGTGGAGGCGGAGTAGCGAGTGGTGGTGGAGGGGGAGGGGGAGCGGATACCGAGAGCGTTGCCTTGGCAGGAGTCTCAGGCTTTGATACCACCTTTGTGTATGTTTTTCTTGGACCAAGAGAGGCTTCAAAGGCATCTACTGCTGATCTAGGAGGTCGCTTGGTCTGTGCAACAGGCTCAGATTGAAGCGACATGTTCTCCATTGGATAAACAAGCTCCTTCTTTAAATGAGAGAGCGGGCTCTGAGTATTGGTTTTGTCTATTTAAAATAACAATAAAGTTCAAGTCGAAAAGAACAAGATATCATAAGCAGCTTATTTTTACTTACTTGAAGTATTTCTCGGAAAAGACATGGTAAAATATTTAAAGATACACTTGAAAACAAAATAAAAAAAGTGAGAGCGTGTTCACAAATGTAAAGCATTGATAATTGAATTGCCGATTTCAGAGCAACTACAATTTGTGTATCATGGACTTTATTGTTTAATAGTTTTGTATTTTTTTTTTGTCCTTTTCTTTTTCTTTCTTCTACTTTTTATTTAGTCATTTTGCTCTTCACTTTGCCTCTTTCTTATCTTTCATGTCTACTCAAGTTTTATCCAATCAAGATCAAAAAGTTGCTTTTACTCCAGGTAAGAAAGGGGAAAAAAATTAATTTAAAAATGCACCTTTTGTACATTTTTTTTATTTTATTTACTTGAATACTAAATCATATGAATCTAGAATTAGATTGGAATAAAGATTCACCGACATCTTCACTATCGGATGCTTCTTACTTTGATAAACATACTCGCACATTATCACAAGACACTTCACTCACGTCAATAGATAATGATTACAATCCACTCCAAATCATAACTGAGAGCCTTGTTTCTGGCAAACAGCCCAAGGTGAATCCCGTTCCTGTTCCTACCGACATGGACAAAATTGAAGCGACAAAGAAACCTGCTTTAGAATCAAATTCAAACCGTTCATCCTTGTTTGGGCGCTGGTCGCTCAAGGGTAATCGCGCTAGTTTAATCACACCGTTACCAGGCTTCCAGGAAGAGCTGTTGGCCCAAATGGAGCAAATGAATACTACAAATTTAAACGATCCTAAAACAAAAATATTGAAAAGAAAGTCGATTCGTAAAACATTGGTGACACATCAAAAGGATGATCTTGATTGGGGTAATAACAGAGAGAACACCAAGAAATAATAGCTGTAATAATAATAATAATATAAATTGTAATTTAATTATGTATAAAAAAAGATTTTTGGTCAGGTACTTTGTGCGACTATGCAACATTTAACAAGAACAATAAGGATCTGATTCAACAGGTTCGACATGGGATCCCTTCATCTATTCGTGGCATGGTTTGGCAATTATTGGCAAAATCAAATAATGACACCTCGCTTGTCGATCGTTATGTCGAATTGTTACGCCAACCCGGTCCCTATGATAAGATGATACAACGTGACCTTTCAAGAACTTTCCCAGGACATACCTTCTTTCAAGATAAGGATGGCCAAGGTCAAGAAGCTCTTTACAACGTTATCAAGGCTTATAGTATTTATGATTCCGAGGTAGGCTATTGCCAAGGATTGGCATTTGTTGTAGGTCCATTATTATTAAAGGTAAGATTTAATTTACACAAGTCAAGTTAATATATTCGTTTCATATTGATCATCCTATATATAATTTTTATTTTTATTATTATTATTATTATTATTATTATTATTATTATTCTTATCAAGATGCCCGATGAAGATGCATTTTGTGTCTTGGTAAAACTCATGTATGAGTATGATCTTCGAGGCCATTTTACACCAGAGATGGACGGTTTGCTGCTTCGTTTGTACATCTTTGATAGACTCGTTGAGGAACAGTTACCCCATGTCGCTAGACATTTCCAGAACTTGGGGATCAGCTCCAACATCTATGCGTCTCAATGGTTTATGACACTCTTTGCATACAAGTTCCCAATGAATTTGGTCAATCGTATCTATGACGTCCTTTTAACAGAAGGCTCCGAAGCCATTTATCGTTTTGCTATTGCCTTGTTGAGATACAATCAAAAGATAATTCTTGGTTTGGAATTTGATCAATTACTTGACTTTTTGAAGAATGGTTTATTTGAAAAATACAAGGTACTCTTTTTCTTAAAAAAACGGCTTTTTTTTTCTTTTTTCTAATACAAGTATAGGAGAATGACAGGGGCTTTGTAGATGATGCCTGTCAGTGGGATATTCCACCCAAGCTCCTGGTAAAACTTGAAAAAGAGTACCGAGCCAGACTCCAGAAAGAAACCGCACAAGCCAATCAAATGGATGCATTACATAAGAGCCATGTAGAACTTCAACAGCGGCTCGAGCAACTGACCGCCAACAAAAGATCACTTGAAAACGAACATAAACAGATGAAACATCAACTTTCAGCCACACTATCCAAGCTCAATTCAGTCCAGGACGAACAAACACTTATTCAGGCACAGGTGCAGACCATGAAGAGTGCCTTGGATCAGTTACCGGCCAAGGTAGAATCAAACTCACAAACACAATTTGAAGAACTCTGTCAGACGAATGCTGAACTTATCGGCAATAACTTGTCTCTGGAAGATAAATTACAAAAGGCTGAAAATACCTTGATAGAATTCAAAATGAATTATGCACAGAGTGAAAATGAAAAGGAAATGTTACAGCGAAAGCTTTTTGAATTGAAGAAATTGATGCGCTTTTAAAAACAAACTATGGTGAATAGAAGCCATTCTATATATATATATATTTCAGTGTTAAAATAGTATAAATAAAATTAATAAAAAAAATATACTGCAAAACATCCTTCTATGGGATCATATTACGATTATTAACAATGCCAGAACATTTCTTTGCAAGTCAGAAATACCATTGAAGGCATAAAAGGATTGGTTGAGTCACTCGTTTGAAAAGAAAGAAAAAATGGACATGCTGAACTATTGTCTGAGGTTTACCATGATACTTCACCGATAAATAAATTTTGGATTATTGGACATCACATAAAAAAAAGGGGGTTTCCAAGAGCAGAAATCTATATTTTTTTTTATAAATTTTTGATACCTCTGATTGGCTGAAAACTTATTTTTATATAAAATGAGCACTCTCAACCAATCAGAGCTATTAAAAATTTATAAAAAATTTCACATTTTCACGATTTTTTTCTTTGTCCTTGTTTTAACTGATCTTGAACATCTGGTTAACAGATATTCTGCAGAGGGATTGGACTTGGTACTTTTGAAAACAAGTAAAAAATGTGTTCAACCTTGTCAGCTTTGGTGCGACCAAGGCCTTTCAAGATGAGTTTATTCTTGTTCTGGTAAAACAGCAAGGTCAATGCTATAAATATAATGGACCCTTCTTTTTAAAAAGAAACTCTCGCTCTCTCATACATCAGCCAAGCCATTCCTTTTTAACAAAATTAATGCAACAGATTGGTGGAGCTGTCTAAATAAATCATCATAAAGGACTATTGAACGGCACTTGACCCACAGCAACAAGAGTTTTTTTCTTCTTCTATATATGAACTCTCTTCGTCATCGATTCGAAACCAAGAGGTTCTTTTTTTTTTTTAACATGCCTTTCAGTCAATTTCGATGGGTTTTCTGCCATATTTAATTGTCTTAAACCTGTTCCTACAGCAGCACTTGTAACAAGAACAACACGATGTCCATTTGCCTTCAATTCAAGGACGGTCAGAGACAATAGGTTGGAAGGAAATGGGATGGCCTCTCTAAAGATAAACGAGATACTAATTTTAATTGCAATGGTAAGTGAGCTTTTCCTGGGTCAATGTGTATTTTCCTGGTTTTTATGAGGTATGTTTAAGGAGGGAGGTAAACATGAAAAGAGAAACGTTAATGTTTTAATTTTGTTTTATCAAAGAACTTTCCAGACATATGATGTATTTTTTTAAAACACTGTTCTTAAGCCACATCCAGAAAGATGATCGACTTTCTTTGTGCGCGAGTGTGAAACCACTTGAATCAGCAAATACAGGGTTTTCTATCTTTATGGGGGGGTTTGGATTTTTTTTTTGATTCGGAATAATATAAGTATGTGATTTTATAGAATCCCCTGTTTAAACAGAAGAGGGTATAAATATGACAGAATCCGAAGATTTGGTTAGGAGATACCTTTACTATTTTTCATAAACTTACTATACTCACATCTAATTAATATCCCCTGCTACTGAATAAGATTATCATGAACAAGACATTTTTGATTGCTTTGATTGCTGCTGTAGCCCTTACTGGTGTTCAATCAAATGATGGTAAAATGTTTAATAATGTTTGAAAAAAACCAATTTACTGATCTATTTATTGAATAGTAATTATTCCTGCTGTTGAATCACTTCATTCAAAGTAAGTTTATTTGCATTATTTTATTTGTTTACGTATATATCTATTAAATAAATAAAATGATTAAAACAAAACAACAACAAAATAGAATAAGTTCCATTCTCGCAACATCAACTTATAAACCTGCTGTTGCATCTTCGGCTATTTCAAGTGCTTCCGAAGCAGCTGCCTCCATCAGATCTGTTGTTTCCGAACATCTCAGAGACAGATCCTCATCTGATGCTGCCCAGACTACAACTGATACCACTAGTGTTGAGACTTCCACTGCTGATGCTGCCCAGACTACGGCTGATACCACTAGTGCTGAGACTTCCACTGCTGATGCTGCAGCCGAGACCAACAATGAGGTAGTATCCAGTGCTAGTCGTGTGTTTGAAAATTATAGCTTCCTTGTCCAGTTTACCGTTATCGCTACCATTCTCGTCGGTAGCCTCTTTGCTGTAGTTGCTTAAATTATTTTAATAAATAAAAAATATGTTAATGTTATTTTTTTTTTATGAACATCAAACTTGTTTCACCTCTGAGTGACAAAAACAAAACAAAAAAGTTTTTTTTTTTTTTATCACTTTAATTCTTTGTTTACATTTTATTTTCCCAGTTTCTCTTTTTCTTTCATTGCTATCTGGGGTGTAATAAATGTCATTTCAAGAAAGTCATCATGAGTGGGGGCGATTGCCTCTCAAACGAAGAAAATCCGCCGCTTCGTTAGCAGCGACCTCAAAACCACCGCCTGTCAATTTCGAAGCACTATTTATGCAGCAAGAACAACTTGATCGTATTTCCAATAAAAAGATTCGAGCATTCTACAAGGTAGTTTTTGCTCTTCTTTAGCATTTTTTTTTTTACAACTTACGATTCTTTTTCTCTAAAAAAAAAAGCATCAAAATAGTATCATTGAAAGATATCAAAGAGTGGATCGAGTGATTGATGAACTACAACGAGACGATGAATATGAATCCATTACACCCAACATAGCTGATGAAGAAAGTGCGCCCTTGATCGTAAAACAGCACGAAACAAGGGCAATCTCACCTCAGTGGCTGATTCATCTGGCCATCAATCTCTCCTTTGTTATCAATATCATTTTATTCCTTACGAAATTGTTTTTGGCCGTCTTTTCTGGTTCCATGGCGATCTTGGCTTCTGCGTTTGAAAGTTTTTTGGATATTTTAAGTAATGCCATCATTTTTTTTACTATTCGGGTGATTCAACAAAAGAATATTTATAACTATCCTGTTGGCAAGGTAATTTTTTTATTAAGAAAAAAGAATGAAAAAGTTTCAACATACATGCTTAAAGACAAGGAGGGGAAAATTAGTCTCGTATGGAACCACTCGGTATTATCGTGTTTGCAGTTATCATCACCACTTCATTTTCACAAGTGTTGATCACTTCGATTGAACGATTAACGCAAAAGCAAGTGGAGCCAATTGATTTGGGGCCTGTGGCGCTGGCGTTATTGGGAGCTAATATTTTGATAAAGGGAGTATTGTGGCTTTGGTGTATGACAATCAAAGGCAGTTCGAGTGTTCAGGCACTTGCACAGGATCATGAGAATGATGTGGTGTTTAATATTGCAAGTACAATATTTCCTATTATTGGTAAGTGATGCATTTATATTAGTAATGATATTAGCGGCAGCAACATAATAAACGTAGATGAAATGGTAGTAATGGCTGTACTATAAATCTGTCTATTAATTATTATTTATTTATTATGTATATTTATAGCTGTTTGGGCAAAGTTACCTTGGCTAGATCCTGTTGGTGCCATTGTACTTTCTTTGTATATTATTTATGAATGGATGATTGTTTTATTAGGTATTTATAAATATATATATATCTATGTGATTCACTATTATTAATTAGTATTATTATTATTACACAGAAAATGTACGCAGGTTAACAGGCCAGTCTGCAGATATAGACGATCTAAAAGAACTAACGTACATGGCGTATCGATTCTCCAACAAGATTTTATCAGTTGAAACAGTACGGGCCTATTATGTCGGAGATCGATTGCTTGTTGAAGTAGATATTGTGCTACCACCAGAATGCCGTCTACAAGAAGCCCATGACATCGGCGAAGCCCTCCAAGATGCACTTGAACGCATGGATATTGTCGAAAGAGCTTTTGTACATTTGGATTACACTGCTGAGCATGAAATCGAACACCGGAGGGTGGTCGATGGTGTTGGTTTTGGTCAATAAGAAATCAGGTTATTAAAAAGTGTGACGTATTATTTTTCACACATTTGATATAAAACTTTATTTTTTTTTCTTCCACTTTCCTCCTTTTTTTTTTGGTGTCCTTTTTATTTGTTGCTTAAAAAAAAACTTTGTCTTTTTTCTCTTTTTTTTAAAAAATTTATAAAATATATAAATAATTTTCAGCTAAAAAAGAAAAGAAAAAGGAGAAACAGCTTTTTTCAATAAAGATAGAAGAAAATATGGCGCAAAACAGAAGAGATAACTGGGAAGGGTACTTGTCTCGTGTGGTTTTTATATATTTTATTTTCTGTAAATCATATCATACTTACTTTGTATAAATAAACTAGACAAAATGGGCGGCCTAGCGATGCCAGAGCGACGGAACTATTACACTTGTATATTTATGACTACTGTAAAAAACAAAAGTTTACACAAGCAGCCCGAGCCTTTTCTACAGAAGCCAGCGTTACCACTGAACAGATACCACCTATCGATGTACCTACTGGCTTTCTTGCAGATTGGTGGGGCGTTTTTTGGGATATTTATAATGCAAAGACAAAGGATGCTCAAGCAAGTAAAGAAGCTGCAGTTCAAGACGAGGTAATACATTTTGTAGGCAATGTATTATTTTGTGCGTATTAATAAACAACGCTCTAGTATCACGATTTTATAAGGGCAAAAAGAGAAGAGGTATTCCAGCAACAAAGAAATTTTAATACACATCAACAGCAGCAGCAACAACAGCAACAGCAACAACAACAGCAGCAGCAGCAGCAACAAATACAACAGCAACAGCAGCAACAACAACAGCAGCAGCAGCAACAACAGCAACAACAGCAACAACAGCAGCAGCAACAACAACAACAACAAAGACGTGCATCTGAATTACGAGGACAATCACCTCAGCAAATACATGGGCATTTGAATTCTCAAATGGGACGACCTTCACCTGCGATGAGCACTGCTTCCTTACCACCCAACACAGCGACAACGCCCTCGATGCAGCAGCAGCAACCACTCAACACTAATAATCTTGTAAATACACCCATGTCCGCCAACCAACATATACCTACTAGTAGTACCCCAACGCAGGTTGGACAGAGTCCATCATTTTCTCCCTCTCAACAGCAACGAAATATTGGCTTGGATGGTAACACATCGGCTGCTATGGCTGTTGCTAGTGGTAATGCGTCAATGGTATCACCGATGGTGAGTCAGGCCATGAATAACGGCCAACCCATGATCAGCCAAGCCCATCGTGCACAGCAATATAATGCCATTGTTGCTGCTGCTATGAATACGATGGGTCTTTCCGGTCGCGACCAGCAATCTTTGTCACCAGAAGAAAGGGTAAAGTCGAGAGAAGGGAAAGGACGCGTTTTTATCTTTTATAGCCTGGTTTTTGCTGACCCTTTATTATTATTATTATTAAAATAGAATGGGCTTCAAGTACAGATTAAAAGAATTCAAATGAATCAAGCCAACAACATGATGAGAAATCCGTAAGTTTTATTTTTATG
>VCJK01001900.1:90894-101836 GCA_024139485.1 Backusella psychrophila | reverse complement strand
TTTTTTTTTTTTTTTTAGCTCTCTTGTCCAATTATTAGTGTAAGATATAAGTGAAAGAGAAGAGAACAATTTGAAACAACTTAAATAATTTAGTTTTTTTTAATATATATACATCATGCATAATGACGCTTAATAATATGCATAATATTGCACCGGAAAAATAAACTGAGGCTAAAGAGGCCTTATAGGGTCCTTAAAAGACCCTTGGTTATGTGTTACGCCTTTATTGTAGACTTACAAACGTCTAATAAACCTCAACCGTGTTTGTAGTATATCATATTCGCCTTTTGAGGCTAAATGAGGGCTATTAAGGAACAAAAGGCGTGTTTTTCCAATGTTTTTTTTTTATATACAGATCTCGGATCAAAGACTCTCTCGATCATCCATTCCCAAAATCTTATTGAACAATAATCATATTCTAAGTCAATGATTAGCATTGATTTTTTTTTATAACCATTTATGATACTTTTTTAATCACTTGTTATCTTTACATTGCGTGATTGAACATATCGAATAGTAAATAGTTCTACACAAACTAGGTATGGTTAAGGACAAAAAAAATGATAAAAAAAATCATGCAAATCATGGGATATCACTTTATTAAAGTTTTCAAATCATTCATAATGGTGAGATTTAGTCAAGCTACTAAATGGTATCATAATTGTCATAGCATACTTTATCAACCAAAGTTTTGTAAAATTTTAAAAATAAAGGTTGAGAATGTGCATTGGCGAGACTGATTAGAGCACACTGAGGATTGGTATTAAATCTTACATCGGATAAGCCAAGCCAAACACTTCAATCTTTTTTTGAAAGTCTTTCTGCATTATCTTTGGCGTACTCTTTGCAAAACTGTCTTCAAATGGCTTCACTACGAACGATATTCATTTAATGTTGGAATGAAAGAAAGTAAAAAAAAAAACACCGAATTTATCATAACATTTTGGAGAAGGCCTTGGAAGAAAAATTGTAGTTAAAAGCAAACTTCAGTGTAGAGTTTTTGCTTCAAACGAGTTTTTTTTCTTTCTTTTTTTCTTTTCTTTTTTTTCAGAAGACGAAATTTCACGGGTTGTTTGCTATTAAACAAACAAGTTTCTTAGCACAACTATTTCAGGAGAATAAGGTTCTGACCTATTACTATTGGCCTTAACAATTTTTTATCGCATTATTTACTATTTACATCTACTGACATTACAAGAAACAAAACAAAAAAAAAACGCCCTTTTACAAAGGTGCTTGTTCTTTCCAACGTAAATGCATCGGATTCTACCCAATATATTTGGTATTTATATAATGTTTTAAGCATTTTGAGCCATTTTCCAATGTTGTATTACTCTCACATATCTGGCTGCCATATCAAATCATCTACGTTTCTCTAAGCGTTGTTACCAAACTTTCAGAATAGTTACTGGATACCTAAAGGTGAAACTAGATGCTTATAATGTGGAAGGTGCAAGCATAAAGCAGTTAGTAATATCTGTTACCACATCACAGAAATGTGACTTTTACTGCTTTTATTCAATAAATACTCCTTATTAATTATATGTGTACCATTTATATCTTAACAAGTCGGTTGGAAAAATCAACGTGATAGTTTACAAGTAAAAATATTCATTTATTTTTTTATTAGCATTTGAAATAATTTATACACTAAAGTTGTAAAATTAGATGGGGTTGAATTTCATATTTGTAAAGTTTAACTATAATGAATTTGGAAAAATGATATCGGATTGATATTTGACATGGAAATGAGCAAGCTTCGAATTTAGTTCCAGAAACCCACGCAAAGGCTTTTTTTTATTTAAGCCAAGCCATTTGTGGACATAGAATGACTGGATAAATCTGAAAAAATAAGTGGAAATAAATAGCTTTCCTGACAAGTCCGACAAGCCCTTTTGTTCCTATTTTTATCATGAGTTTGTAGACCTTTTTAGGATAATAAACTCTCCTTTTTTATTTTATTTATTTTTTATTTTATTTAATCGTTTTCTTGTCTCTCTTTCTCTTTTATTAGCTTCAACTAGCTGGCTTTATTCTGTAAATACAATACATGACCTTTCCTCTTCAAACAATATGAATAAAGACACTCCTAAACACACACTCGCTTGTTCAAAATGCACAAAGCCTTTGGGAGAGCAACTTGTAAGAGCTTTGGATGGTGCATTCCATCCTGAATGCTTTACTTGCTGGGTAAGCACTTGGAGTACACAAACTAAAGTTATAGTGTAATATGTCTATATATATTAATCCTTTTAATTTATTTTTTATTTATTTATTTAGGACTGTAACTCACCCGTTGCTTCTCGATACCTCCCCCACCCCACAGAACATGGTCAACCACTATGCGAAAAAGATTATTTTAAGCGACTGGCACTTGTTTGTGCTCAATGCGATGAACCTTTACGTGGAACCTATATTATTGCTTTGGATAAAAAGTACCATACAAATCACTTTACATGCAGTGACTGTTCGACAGTTTTTGGCCCAGAGGACTCATATTACGAAAACAATTCAAAAGTTTACTGTCATTTTCACTATTCGACTCGGTTTGCTGTTTTATGCGCAGGTTGTGACATGGCAATTCTTAAACAGTACGTTGAGATTGAAAAAAATGAAAAAGTGGATCACTGGCATCCGGAGTGTTATATGATACAAAAGGTATATTATGCAAAAGTCAATTGGAAGAGTTTTTTTTTGTTTTTTAATATGAAATCATCTAGTATTGGAGTGTCAAAGTAGCCTACCCTGCACAAAAAGACGGCGAGTCTTTATCTATTGAAGGCAAGTATATAATTATCATCTGATTTTAGTAAAAGAGGCTGACTTTGACTTCTGGATTCCAGAACAAAAGCCACAAAATCCTGCTGAGTTGATTATAAAGCAGCGTGAAATGGAAGAAAAAGTTGTAAGCATTTGGTCCGTCTTGTCAGCATTTGAAGGTAAAAGAGAATGTATTGTAGTTATAACATGAGGATAGGAAATAATAAAGGAGGTACTTGTGATATAGAGTCATCTGCTGTATGTATATCTGAAATGTTACTGCATGTATCAAACGGTGCTTACATAGAAAGTATTTGTCTTTCAGAGCGCTTTTTGGTTCATGTCGAAGCATTATTTGCTGGAGTAGATGAGATCCATTGTATATATCAGAAATATCATGAGCCAGGTAAATGTGGGACTTAATAAACTTAATATAACTGACATTTGATTTTCAGAATTTAAGTACACGCGTGATGCTAAAATGTTGTGCAAGAAAATTATCAATTTCTTTTCATTGTTATCCAGGGCAGGCGATATTGAAATAAAGAAACTCGGGATTACACAGGAACTCCTATCTTTAGTTACGGGTTTGGCCCATTTCTTAAAGGTCTTGATCCGACTTGTACTGACAGCTGCCCTGCGTTTGGTAAAATAAGCAGAAACATACAAGAAAAAAAAAAAAGTATTTATAGTCGATTTACCTATATTTACTTTAATTCTATTTTTAGGAAATCAAAGTTGGGAAACCAATTGCTGTGTCAGGCTTGTTGGCAAAATTAATGGAAATTCCTGGAAAGGAAAGGCGCAGCCGCGACTGTCAGCGCTTAATTAAAGCAAAGAACACAGATTTTTGTCATGTCTGTAAAAATACCATCGAGGACCAGTGTATGCGTTACGGAGACTACCGATGGCATATGGCTTGCTTTCAATGCAAGTCTTGCCATCGTCCTTTAGCAGAGAATGTCGACCAAGCGTCTTACAATCCTTCAAACACCTGCATCGTCTGCACATCCTGTAGTTCATCTGGCCCGTCTACTTTTGAGCATGTTACTAAACTCTCACAATTCAGCTTCCTTTTAAGAGTTGCGCTCAGTCGACTCTGTAACTTGCTCCAAATAACAGGTAAGAGTCCATTCTTTTACTTTTACTTTTACTTTTACTTTTTTTTATTGTTGTTTTGCTTCTTTTCTCTTTAAAGAGAGGGGGGAAAAATGAATGAAAGAAAAGAAATGTGAGAAGAGTTTTACTTCATTTTATATTATTTCGAGTAATAGACTAATGTTTCTTTATTTTAAATTCAATTTTAATTCCTGTGCTGTAATAATCGCCGCATTAGATAACCAATTATCATCGGTAGATTATTCATCTAAATTGAAGACACCAAGCAATCTTAAAGATATTCACTCTGGCATGATTACATCTCCTTCAACAGAGAAAAAATTACTACTGCTTGCAGATGAAAAGGTGCATTCATATCCTCCTGAAATAACGGATGCAAAACCTTCGACTACTCAGCTAGATCGTAAAATGTCCCGCTCTTTCAAAACAGCAAAAAGATCAACTATTCTAGGTAATGCAGATCTTTCAGCCTCACTAAAAGCTCAACAGCAGACATATATGCCTGCTCGAAAGGAGAGCCTCCAACGTCGTCTTGATCAACATAAAGAACTTCCAGAATTTCCAGAAAATAACCATAAAACTTCCAAGCATAAATCACGGCGAAGCGTTGGATTGGATGATTTGCCTCAAATGGCAGCAGCTGTTGTATCTCAACCTTTAAGTAACAATGTACAGCCATTAGATAACAGCATGTCAAGACAAAGAATCCATCTCTCTGAACTATCCGCGCTTCAATACATGATAATTCGATACGTAGCAGTTGTTCAACTTGAAAAATATGTTAAAGGAAGTTTTTCTTCCAGCGAATTACTCAACCTTATTGAAAACAAAAAATCGTCCATCTGGGGAAAGTTTTTTACTTCGTTCAAAAAGCAAAAGCATGCGAAAGGCAAAGAAGATGGCACCTTTGGTGTTTCACTTGATGTACTTACAGAACGCACTGGTGTAGAATCCAACCTTGGCGCTGGTCACTCACCAGTTAAATTAGCATCATTCATTGATGATTCCATCACTGCTATGCGACATATGGATATGTCAGTCGAAGGTGTATTCAGAAAAAATGGTAACATTAGAAGATTAAAGGAGTTGACAGATGCGTTGGATAAAAACCCCGGTGAAGTTGACCTTACCCAGGAGAATGTTATTCAAGTTGCAGCATTGTTAAAGAAGTTCTTGCGAGAACTGCCAGATCCTCTTTTAACACACAAATTACATAAATTATTTATTTGCGCAGAAAGTAAGACATATAAGTTAATATTAAACACCATAACGCATAATAATTAACATCATTACCTTTACAGAAATAGAAAACCATTTAGATCGTAAACGTGCTCTTCATTTGATATGCTGTATGCTACCAAGATGCAATCGAGAAACTATGGAGGTTTTGTTTGTTTTCTTTAGATGGGTAGCGTCATTCTCTCATGTTACTACCGATGTTGGTAGTCGCATGGATATACCCAACCTAGCACGTGTAATTGCTCCAAATATTCTGATATCAAACTCTAAGGATCCTATCAAAGATGACTCATTTTCAGCTATCCGTGCAGTCGAACAATTATTAGAATCCTATGAAGAATTTTGCATGGTAATAATGAATTACAAGCAGATATTTAGCAAAGCATTAACGTTTATTTTTAAAAGGTTCCCGATGATTTAGAGGGATTCTTACAGGACCCTAACCTAAGCGATAAGGATATCTCACCTAAAGAGTTCTTTAAAAAGGTCGAACAAACCGTTAAACATAAAAACACCCCGTCACCAAGTATGCACTCGAATGAATCCAAGATATTTGAGTCTTTTACAGATGGTAGACATCATCCAACATCTATTTACGCTCAACAACAATTTCTTCCTTATACCAATCGACATCCTTCCTCTGATTTTGTTCCTCAACAGCTTAATATGCGCCACCATCATCCTCGCAGAATGGAAAGTTATGAATCTTTTAATTCATATCATCGCGAGGCCTCAGATCGCCCTTATGAAGCTTCACCTCTTAATACATCACTTTAAACAACCTCCCTTCCTGTACATTAAATACCAATTTGTTAAAATGTTTATTGTTGTTGAATCTAATCATAATAAAAATGAAAGAGAATACTTTGTTTTGTATAATTCCTTGATAGTATCATATTAAGCATTGTATAATAAAAACTTGATTATTGGTGGAATTGGATAAATCTAGTTTTAGTGTAATGCACTGATTCGAGCATTTTTATTTCTATTAATATTATTCAAAGTATCTCCTAATCTTGAAATCTTGATAGTTTCTTTTTTTATTTATTTATAGCAGCAAATTTAGCAAATTGATTATAATCTTGTGGCATACAATGCGTGACAAAGAAAAAAAACAATTTAAGCATGAATAAACTATATAATTGACTAATAAATTGAGGTACCACGCATGCCTGTTTTCATTTTTTGGGCTGTGTGATGCTACAAAAGATGAAAGTCAATATTACCATATTTTATTTATTTGTTTATTGATTATATTTTATTTTGCAATTCTGCAATTAACAACATGTGCATGATATTTAAAGAGATAAAATCAAATATTTACATAAAAAAAAGTACTAGAGTCCCAATGGTGAATTCATAAGTTAGAATATTTTGTTATTAAAATACAAAAGGAAGAGAATTACTTTTGTAATACCTCTATTATTACTCGTTCAAGTTATTATGATTGAGGAATAGCAGGAACAATAAGTAAATATATATAAAAGTCTGATTAAAAGTTGAATATGCATAGTATTGATGTCACTTAAATTTATTTATTTTCACTTCGATTTGATAATTGTAAATAAACATGTTAGTTTGAGGCATATATGTATTTTTTTTTATTGAACCATTTATCTCAATGGTGGTTTAACCGGATGCTTTGTACTCTGTTCAACAAATAAATGACATATCTGTTTTGGACATTAGTATGACCAGTGTGTAATTATCAAAGTGAAACTTTCTAAAAATATGCTTGATGTAATGTAAAAAAAGAAAATATATCTTGAAACTGGATTTTATCTATTAATCGAAACTCCAACATGATGCGTTTGAGAAAGAGATGAAAGAGCATTTCGACTTATATGTATCTATAATATATAGAGTAACTGACTGATTTATAACCGTTTGAGAAATAAGATACAAAGTCAACGATGTAACTCATTTATCTGGTTTTATTATTACATTAATATCTTTTTATAGTAGTTCCCGTCGTAATTTTTAAGTTTCTATTAGTACACATCACAATAAGTGAAGTCTTTTTTTCAATACTGAAATAAAGCATAATTTCTCTCAAAAATTGGAGTACCGGTTGAATATATGCACACATGTATAATACAGAAAATATACATCGTTTAAAGAACAATATAAACTAATAGTTTTCATGCTTCAAAATAAAGGCTCAAGGGCTCTCAACTTTTACTTATGACATTGATTTAACACTATAATACCATCTATATGAATGGTACCTAGACAGACTTTCTCTACACTAGTTTTATATTTCAAGCAAATGAGCTGTTATTGGTACAAGAAAAGTAAGGGGACAAAAAAACAGATTATTTGCATGCAATACTCAAATAATTCTACAGGTATAAAATCTTCATGGATAAAAGTGAACTCAGTGCGAATTCTCGATACTATTCCAATTTACAATTGAATTGATTCATCATATAATATTATATTGTTAAAAGCTATATTAATTTAGATATCCATTCTAGTCATTGTAAAATAGTTTTAAAAATTCATATTGAAACTTGCATGAGTAATTCTCATAAGCAAAGTGTAGAAAGGACCTTGGAGGTTACTCTATCTCCTTAAAATTTGGTCATCTCGCTTTCTAAAGTAATGCATTTTAATTTATACAATATTGTAGGAAAGATGCACTCAAAATATAGAGGAAGAAAATTTATTTGATCATACTTCATGCACAGTTTATTTCAAATATTTTTTTTTTAAAAGGAAACGCAATCTAATATATGGATAACAAAAATTTCCTATTATACATTACTTACATTATGTCCTGGTGAAACCATCAAAATAAGTTCAATATCAATATGCTTACTACGAAGCGATGGCAGATTTATCAACTTTCTAGTAGTACGATGACATATTGTGTTAATTTCGTTTTTATATGACATTTTATATTTCTTGTTAGTGGTCCTTTACAAGTCTATCTCTAGTTTTTTTGGATAATAAATATAAAATCAATGCTCATTTGATATAAAACATGGTTCTGTTATGCAGAGAGTCAATTTGTTCATTTAAAAGTATCCAACATTAATCAAAACACTGGTGTCTTCTAGCTATTTAATACCCCTTAAAGTTTTGAAGTATATTGCCAGTTAAGCTTTAGTTTATTCTAAACAAAACAAAACAAATGGCGCTTTTTTGGTTTTTTAACACACCGGGTTCATCGTAATGATTTTGGTAAGTCTATTGCATACCTGTAGGAAGACCTACAGATTTGCCTTCGAAGAAAAAGAAAAAGAGAAAAAAAATCGGAAGCACTTTTCTTGCCTGCATAAGATGTTCATTATGACACCAAAAAACATGTGGTCCAAATGATAACCATTTCTTATTTTTTTTTATCATAGAACCGGTAACTATCTTTATTGGTAATGTTACAGTTATAACAACTACCTAAATATTACCAAGAGTGAAATCCCTGATGAAAGTAATGTTCTTTTTTTTTTTATACAATAAATATACTTGAGTAGCATTCTAACATTAAATTAAGGTTATGCATTCGTTATCATAGAAAATTATAATTTTTCCTTGGAAAAGCTTCTTAATACAAAACAGGTTTTTTGTTTGTTTGTGCAATAGATTGTATATAAAAAAAATTCGAACTCCAGGAATGTCCTGTTCCCGTTTTGTATCTATTTCCCTTTATAAGATATCGACGTAAAATAGAAACCCCTAGGAGGATTTATCTCAGTTTCTCTCTCTTTTTTTTTTTCTTTCTTTTATTTAAAATATACATATAAATGTTTTCAAATATGGGATGGGTTTCTTAAAACAGAGAAAATCACCTTTTAAATAGTACAATGATCAGTAGGTTGATTTATTTTTAGTATCTTTTTAAGAAAGATCCGACTTTTGAGTAAAAGCAAGTATCACATACTCTAGCCCATTCACCACATTCCGTACCTCTTGGGCTAAACAAAGCCAGGCGATTGGCACTGTGCTTTTGGCAAAATATATGCCCACAGCTATTTCATTTGGGTCAGTTTTTTCTTTTCTTTGACACATTGATCAATATTTAAGAATAAACATTTACCTTCTACAATGATGTCTTCTATTTAATAAACCAAACTTTACTGTGCATCTTTGAGGTATATCTAGTGGTGTAACAAATTCGCAACAGCTGACTGTATCATCAGATATCCATTGACTGTCTGATATTAATTGAAATTCCTGCAAGCGCTTCTGGCGTGTCATTTCAATTAAATAAGAGTAGCATGCTAAATTGTATTTGTGATTATGAAATTTCTGTAGACGCTACATTGTTTTTTTTTATATAAATTAATTAATGTTATCGATATATATGCATGAAGTATCTTACCCTTGGTAGCAATTTATGTTCGTTAGTAATACAAGTGCCAGATATTAAGACATGCTTAGGATATCCATAATCATCAAAATCAAGATCTTGGATTCCACCGGTTCCTGCGATATTTCCCAACATCTTTCCAAGTGACCATTTTATATGTGTCATGGATTTATCCCAGTTTTGAGTAGGTCTATCCAGCTCGGTATATAGGCACTCTGATAGACGAGTGACAGGACTGCCATTTTCTACATTCATCATCATAACAGGCATAACCGTAGATGCAGTGGTTAAATTGGGAGCGGATGGAGACATCTGAAACGGCTCCATACTTTCCAACTTGTTCATTAAGTCTAACTGGTGTTTGAGTATATTCTTTGCAAGAGCGTTGTTATCTGCTTTCAATATTTCATTGATTTGCCGTTTAGATATTGAGACAATATCTCTTATCGAAGTGATATTATCAAAGTTAATACCCTTCTTTTCTTCTTTTCTTCCTTCATCTTGTTGTACGACTTGATAATCTGATGCTAGCATATGATTATTTATGGGTGTTGGAGAAGAGGGACTGTATGGTCTTGGTGAGTTTGTTGGAGTTGGAAGCTCTCTATCGGAAGAAACAGAGTGCTGAGAGCGCTTAACCGGACTAGATGTTACTTTGACATTACGATTACAAGCTCCACAAATCGGTCTGCTCATATAATGAGGTATATCTCCATAGCAACACGAAGTCTAAAAGCAAGTCATTTAGGAAAAATAAATAAAAAGTCTTTAGTTTAGTTTGCATAAGATATTTACATTTTGTGTGATCGACCCCACACTGAGTTTATCGCCAGGAGTCTCAGGAGTATTTGCATTGGGTTTGATGGATTTAGTAGAATGTGTACTCTCTGAGAGTTTGAGGGTAATGTAATGACTATTTGGTTTGGGTATCATTTCCTCCTCCCCTTGGGTACTAGAGGACGACGAACTTGTAAGGCTCTCGAAAAATGGCGCCTCTGACCCTTGTATATCCGAAGAATTTTCAATAGAGCTGTCACTAGGAGTTCCTACTTGCTTGTGCGTGTCACACTGCCCTCTATTAGCGGAAGGCGAGTTACTAAGATCTACATTGGCTTTGAGAAAATTCTTCTTTTGGTCTGGAATGGATACTGCAGGTGTCTTGGTAGGTCTCACCATTTTGGCGATGCTAGATGCTGTTCCTCTTGTGATTGATTGTTGTCGGATAATGCGACGTATGGTACCCGCTGGACCTTCTTTTTCCTTGGTTTGATCCATTTAAATGATAATAGTAAAAAAAAGGGGGTGATAAGGAAATGATTATATAAATGTGATTTATTTATTTATTTACTTTGTTTGTTTGTATTGTCAGTAAATATATACGCAATAAAAAGAAAAGAAAAGAAAAGAATGAATATATATAAAAAAAAGGGAAAAGAAGGAAGAAAGGAAAGAAGGAAGTGAAAAACAAGGGAAAAAGAAAGGTTTACTTATAAATATATAAATGTGTACATG
>VCJK01001900.1:52053-66262 GCA_024139485.1 Backusella psychrophila | reverse complement strand
AAAAAAAAAAAAAAAAAAAAAAAAGAGGGGAGCCAACATGTCAATATGAAGAGTCGGTTTTCCCGAAAGTAACACAAAGAATGCCTTTCTGAAAATCCCCTTTTGAACACTCTCTCATATGACTTTGATGTGACCCGTTTATTATTATTTATTATTATTTTTCCGCTTTATTTTCTCTTCTTTTCTTTCTCTCTCTCTTTTTTTATATTTATTACTATTATATTACTATTATTATTGTTGTTATTAATAAATTATTCATCTCACTTAATTCAAATTTTTTGTAAAGTCTCATTAAATAAGCGATAAAGAGGATGGGACTTACATACCGCACTTATCTTGAAGGCTCCAGTATTTATGGATGTTCCAAGTGCAAAACTCATTTGACCACAGAGGATGATATAATATCAATGGTAAATACCTAGACTAACACATACACACACGCACACACATGATAATAAAGTTGCAATGTGTTTGAGGCTAAAACTATAAATAGGATTTCCGAGGTCAACATGGGCAAGCCTTTTTATTTGATAAGGTGTATGTGTGTGTGTGCGAGTCTCTCCATCATTTGCTTTGATTAATCTTTTTCTACACTTTTTAGAGTCAACATAGGTTATGGTATTGCTATTGATAGAGAGATGACAACAGGTTTACATCGAGTCAGAGATGTTACATGCATACAATGTTCAATGACACTTGGTTGGACTTATGTTGGTTTCTTTTTTATATATTATTTAAAACAAATGAAAAAAGAGAAAAGTTTATCTAATTTTTTTCTTTACTAATGATATATAAAAAAGGTAAAAGCATATAACGAATGTAACAAGTATAAAGAAGGGAAGTTCATACTAGAAAAGAAACTCTTATCGGACATTACACCAAGAGTGTTGGAAGAATGGCTGTAAAAAATATATATAAAAAAAGAAGAGAAAAAAAAAGAAAAAGAGAGACAACTGTATGATTAATACACCTACACACACACACACAAAATGACCCTTAGTCACAAGAAGAAGAAAAAATAAACCCTATTGGTATTTTCCTCACTCTCTTTCTTTTTCAGGAGAAAATAAAAAGATGAACTAAAATATGAGTCAACTGACTTTTAAATCGTTGCATGAAATTTAAAAACAAGAACTCGAAACTTATTAACAATTTCCACGTTACGATATTTATATATAAAAAAAAATATATGATGTTACGCATTTTTTTTTAGACTCCTTTACTAAAATGACATGGCAAAGCATTTCTATAATTCACTCATATAAATAGAGGATGAAAAGTAAATCATTAGAAATATTTACTATTGTGCCTGAACTCGATATTTGAGGGAGAATTTGCTTTTACAGAAAAGAATAAACGGTAAATTTGATGATGACGATTTTCGCATAGGGCTGTCTTCTTTTTAAGGATTTAAACTTTAAAATTATAAACGCATTCATTACACCACTTTAGCATAAAAGTAGTATTTGCCAAGAAGAACGATAAAACAAGCCTCAACCATAATTAGGTCTCAAAACTTACATCTGTCATGCGTCAAGCTGGTATTTTATCTTGTTCATTTTCATCGTTTATGTAATTATCCTTTTTCGTTTTTGACTTGATTTGGTTCCCTAATTTCTATAGAGATTATCAACTGCTATACTCTGCTTCTAGACTCAAATCTGGAACCGATCGGCTTTGATTTTTTGCGTTACTACGTACTTTATTGACTCTTGTTTCCATACATCTTACAATATTTTTTTTTTTTGCAGCATTTGTATATTAAAATCATATTGTATCGGATGAAAGGGGGTATAATACTATACATTTTACGACTGTGTTCCAATAGTAAATGTAATAACAGCAGAAATCTTGGCAAGTAATTTATGATTGTATTTTTCAAGATTTCGTGTTGATGGATTGTCGGTAAAATATTCAATTAAACAAATAGATAGGCAAGAAATGTGTTTAGATGCTTCTGATATTTTTTTTTTCACTAATCAAATGACCCTGTTTATGGATGCTTAATATATTAATCAAAGCTTCATTGGTGCTTGTAATTACTTTGTTTATGTAGCTTTTAAAATTAAAATACACTATAGATAAGTATTTTTATTAGGAATATAATATAAAATGAGTACTTCCATAATTCAGTTTACCAGCATTTTTACTACCAACATGATAGAAAAGACAATGTTATTGAAACAAGTAAAAAAGAAAGAAAGTCTATTTTCCATTAGTGAGCAGAAAAAAAAAAAAATGAAGAGACTAATAGTCATTAGAAAACAGGTTAAGTAAAACAGTTTAAGAAAATATTTGATTATCCAAATATCACTACACTATCTTGAAGCTATGAGTAAAAGCTATTACCATATCAGTTATCCAAAATAATCTCTGTGCACAAACTGTCTGTCAATAGCAATAACGATGACGCTATCACCTTGGTGTCAAAGGGTGATTATCACAAATAGAAGAGTTTCAAGGTGCCGATCAATTCGTTAGCCTATAAAGTTATATGCCCTGAATTTGTGTAATAGGTTGTCCGGATGTTCGGCCATGTTGTTTAATTATTTTTATTCTTACCAAGTCAACCACGTGAAGGGAATTGTTGAGTGGAAATCTCATGCAAAAACAAATAAATAAATAATGTGAAATCATATTATTGACCACAAAAAAGTGATATTAGTACAAAAGGAGACCAGTGCTTATTTGCAGAGGATACAGCATATAAATATGTAAAGACTCTGTCGTAGAGGCAAATATTCTTAATAATGCACCTTGGTTTGTATGACCAAGAAATCGTTTTTGTAGATAGATATTATTGACAGTCTGAAACCAATTGATTGGTGCAATCCTCGTGGCACTGCAAACACGATTATATAAATGAAATCATCATTGTGCTTACTATTTATTTTATTTTATTTATTTATTGCTTTTTCCTCTGCTTCTTTTTACACAATAAATATATAGTCATCATGGAAGACCAGACTAAAAAGTCCAAGAAGTTTGCAATGGGAGATTTGCCTCCTTCGCCTACCACAAGCACAACAAAAAGACCAACAAGACATCATGTAAAGCGGCGCTCAAGTGGTAGAGTCCATGTCAGTAAACTAGCGCCAATGGCAAGAGCTCATGAGGATGACGATAAGAAATCAATGAAACGTTCGCATTCAAGTAAATCACTGCATCGCCTGAATTCTAACGAAAGAAAGCTTGGTATTAACGGCTTCACAGCTGCAGTTGCTCCTGTTCAACTACAAACAGCAAAAGAACAGGAACAAGAACAGGAACCGGAACTGGAACTGGAACCACCCACTGCACTAGAAAATACCACCACCACCACCACTTGTACCGATGATACCATTCACAATACCACAGCTAAAAGTACCATTCATGGTATTACTAGCATTAAGGAACCATTGCTTGTCAGAGCTCAAGCAGCGCCTGCTTTACCTCCTGTTGAACAGACGTTGTCTGTCACAGCCAACCAACTTGTTTCACCTGATAAGCCAGTGTTTAACGAGCAGTTTTCGCCACCTAGCTCAAAAAATAGCAACAATACCAAGCAACTATTAAAATCACAGTTTGTTGAGGCGCCTTTTCATAACCATAGCAAGATAAGGGTTGCGACCTCACAACCACTCACCAACAACATGACACGTACACAGCAAAAACTAATGTTGCAACGAGAACAAACACTTGTGAGCGATGAAAACAGCGTCTCTCATCCCAAAAACATGCTTCGGTTGACTCGTGAGATGGAAAGAATAGGTCGCGAATATCGGTGTGTGAAGCGCTATGAGGATCCCATGATGGCTAGTTTAATGCGATGTCAACAAAAGCGAGAACGACCGGGCTTGCTAAATACCCGTACCATGTCATCGTCTGTATTACCCACAAAGGAATTCCGACCTCATTATGATCAACGGAGGCAGATATTGCTGAATGCCGCATTATATAAAAGTGAAAAGGACCAGCATGAATATAATACTATACAAGACATGGAAAAAAAACCTGCACCGTGGTCGGCTTTTTTAGATCGACTTTTTTATGGCTAAGGCCATTACCATTTAATTATTATTACTATTATTATAACTATTATAACTGTATTTTAATTTCCATCTTCTTCCTCTTCTTCTTTTTGTTTTTGTTGTTCTATTTTTATTGTTATTTATGACGATTGCCAGCATACTGCTCTTCCAGTGGCATTACAACCTAATAAAGTCATTTTACTCGATGTTGGATGGAACTGACTAACACTAGGAATCGCTGTAATATGATCTTTATCAAACAGTCGTACTATTTCATTTCCAGTTTCACCATTAAAGATATCCACCGTCTTGTCCATATTACCAATCACAAAGTGTTGCTGTGCGTGGTTAGGGTTAATGTTCCAGCGTGCACGGAAATTCGTCACCCATCGACCTGTGTGGTTATTGTGTTTGATTGCTGCCTTGAGCTGAATATCACCCTCTTTTTTCATTTCAAATACGCGCACAAGATCATCATACGAAACAGTAGCGAGTAAATCGCCTCGTGGAGACCAATAGGCACTTGTGACGGAATAGCCATGCTGAAAAGAGTGCAAGGGTTCCATTTCATCCACATTCTTGCCCCACATGCGATTGTCCCAGATAGTGCAAGTTCTATCATTTGAGGCGACCGCTAATAGATGACTATGTACTGGGTTCTGGTGAACACAGCCTATCTTTTTATCGCGGAGCTGAATCACATTGGGCTCCTTGCCCGCTCTTATGTCTAGCAAACCCACTTCACCGTCTGTGGTTGAGAACCAAAGTGTATTTCCATCTGCGGTCAAATCAAAGGATGTGATTGGATATCCCTCACTTGCCATTTCAACCGTTTCAAACTCTGTCTTATTCATGTCATATATGCGAATATTGCCGTCATAGGACGATGTGAGTAGCTTGGATGAATCTGTTGGGTTAAACTTGAGATCAGTGATACCCTTTGTATGAGGTTTATAGTTGAATACAACCGGCTCTCCATCCTCGTGTGCATTTTCAATGTCCCAGATGCTAAAATTGCCCTCTATGTCCGCAGCACAACCCAATAACTTGGTATTGGAAGGGTGGAATCTAAAGAGAGTTGAAGCTCTTTAGTATCACTAATAGAGGGAACCCTCCCTTTCTCTTTTTTTTTTAAAGAGAAAAAAGCTTACACGCAAGCACTGGTACGATAAGGAGTGAGCTTGACAGTTTTCCAATCATGTTTAATCTCCAACTTGCTTGCTTGCTTCAACAGTTTCTTGTCACCCAATTCACCAGTTACTTTATCCTCTTCCTTGATATAAACAGTGGGGGTACTGTTTGGTACATCAAGAGCTGTTTTAAGAGAGGCCAACAGCTTGTCTTGTTCCGACTGGTCCAACTTGTCTACTGTTCCGTCCATCGTTACTCTTGAGCTTCTTCCTGATGTTATAAAGTGATCGTTCACTGGCATAGGACGTAGATCCTCTTCGGAAGGTTGTACACCACGTAAACGAGCAGACTGACGTTGAGGTTGCGGTGGCTCTTTCTTCACCTTCTTCTTGGGAGGTGCGTGTGTTCTCAACACCTTTGCTGTTTGCGTAGTTCTTTTATTGACTGAAGGGACATTGAGTTCTTTTAAAAGTGCCTCGTTTTCTCTAAAGTAAACAATATGATAGAGTTTGATTTTTTGATTATTTTTTTTTTTATTGATAAGTGAGAAGGGAAAGGGAAAGGAAGATAAGATATACGTTTCTTATTTTTTATATATGTAGATATATATATATTTTTTTTTTTTAGCTTTTGGTGTGTTTTTTTTTACTTTATATTCTCTAGTCGCTTCTTTTCATAGTCTGAAAGGCCGGTCATGGTTAAATAAAATGAATGTGATGAAAAAAGGAATGAATGTGAAAATAACAATGTTCATTGGACATAAATAAATTTTTGGGGGGTAAAAAACGTCACAGGAAACCCGATTCCTGTAACAGGCGAGTGATCTTCTCATCCTCACGCTCTCTATCATTATAAATCAGCAAACAATGAACAATACTATTTCAAATGATTGGCTTACCTTGGTTCTAGTTTCAAACTTTCTTTGTAAAGTTGCTCCTCATCTCTTGTACTCTTAAGATTTAAGCTAATAAACTCTTGTAAATCATCAACACCCTTGAGTTGGTATAAAGACGATTGGTATTGTTGGATTTCACGAATCACTTCAGCTGTCTTTGCGCGCTTGGCAAAATTAATCAGGTCTTTGGATTTTTTGAGTGTGTTGGAGTTACCGTCTTCAATGAACGTTAAATCCTGAAGGTAGATACCCAAAAAGGGAATACATGGCGGGTTGATGGAATGGATAATCGCACGGTACTCATTAAAGTTACGATTGGCACCCATCAATTTACGGATTTGCTGTAACGTCTGAGTTGTGCGTGTGCCAACGACTTCCCACGTGCGTTTTAAGCGGCCAACGGAACTGTTGTCAAATGCGGATAAAATGGCCATACATGTGTTGAAATTATTAAGAGTTCTACATCTCTATATATTTTCGTATACCGAATATAAATTATGAACAGAAAAATGAATAAGGATTGCACTATCATATATATATAGACATCATGACTTACCTCTGCAACTTGCACCCAAAACTTAATATATATACTTCTCTTTTTGATATCATGCTGGCTAAGAATAACATCAGAAACCCAGGATGTCACCTGATTACAGTATTCGATCGACGAACGAATGTTGTGAGCAATCTGATCGTCAGGCGAAGACCATGCCTTATCCAGGCATTCGATGGGACGGATGGAACTGTAGAGTTTAAAATCCATAATAGTAAGCTGTCTTGCCAATTCCAGCGCATCGATGTCCAGCAGCTTAAATCGCTTTCTATTGCGCGGCAATATAGGTTCTGGAGGGTCAGGCAGTGTCAATATCATCTTTTTTAATCCACTGCTTGAATCCATGGTGTTTGTACGTCTTTCTTCAATCAATGATTCTAATTGACCATTGGAGAATTTAAGGGTTGTCTTGATATTGGTATTAATAAAGTCTAATAGTCTATCCAGTAGAGCGCTATCATCATCGTTGTAGTAGAGTTCCAGCCAATTTTTGAGTACATTAAACACACGAAGTCGCACCAGTTTTAATTTCTTTTCTTCCCAAACTCCAATGTCATCTTTAGTAAGACCGTTGGGACAAGGGAGATTATAACGTGCTTCCAGAAAATCCATCAAATCAGTGGTACTACAGAAGGAGCGGTAGGTAAGCAGGAAGGTATTGATAAAGTTCATATCCAAGTAATCGTGGAGTGTCAATCTTTCCACTAGTGCTGGAAGCGTTCCACCCTTTACATGTCCCTCCATATTAAACACAATTTCTTGTGTACCGTAATCGTATTCCAAGAACCAGGGTTTTTCATTCTCAACTGGTTTGGCAGCTGCTGCGACGGCTTCGGGTAACGGAGCATCATCACCAAAGAATTTCTTGATCTTACTTGACTGTGCTTTGGAGGGCGATGTATAGGATCGAATCATAGGAGGGGCGGTGGCTGCAATATCATCGGAAATGGATGCAGTGGGTGTCACATCCGAGTGATGGCGTCCCATTAAATCGGAAGGTCTGGGAGGGGAACCGGGTTCTTGGCCAATTTTAAGCGAGAGGATGTCATCGTGGTCTAAATGATCCGCAAAGTAAGTACCGTTAAACGTGGTAGTGTCTTTACTGCTAAACTCTGTACCATCAACAGTGCTGAGAATGTCCTCTTCTTCATCTTCTTCATCTTCTTCATCACCTTCATGAATGATGGAGTTCTCTATAGCAATAGGTAAT
The DNA here is from genome assembly GCA_024139485.1 of Backusella psychrophila. Lineage (NCBI taxonomy): Eukaryota > Fungi > Mucoromycota > Mucoromycetes > Mucorales > Backusellaceae > Backusella > Backusella psychrophila. The sequence continues at coordinate 58,463 of VCJK01001900.1, read as the reverse complement.
GCAGGGATACTCATTTCAACAGTGTGATAGGAGGTAACGCTGCTGCTTCGGCTACGACCCTTTCTTGCCAATCGAAGAATATTTGCACAAATCAATTCAATAGGCTCAAAGAGACCAGCAGCACCGTCTTCAATCTGATCCAGAACGCGAGTGAGGTCACATTTTTCATCCGTCATGGTTTGCAACTTGTAAAATAGCTGACCCAAGCCATCCACTAGAGCTTGTTTACCTAATTGTAGTTCAGCCATATCCCCGCTTTGTACTTGACTAAAATCGGTGTCATCCAAATAGCCAATAAAAAGCCCGGTTTGATTAGCCAAATTACGAAAATGGGTAAATAGCAGGCTGGCAAGCGAGGCGCGATCCGAGTACTGAGCTTGACAAGCAGCAATGCATTTGATAATCGTCTCGGCTGAGTCTTGAATACAGTTGCCCATGGTCTCGAGGTTTTCAGCAAGATTCATTTGCAGAGTGTATCGGGCTGATTTATTACCGTTGCTTTCCAATAGTTTATTACTTTCTTGGGTTTCAACCCAGCGAATATTGGTATGATAAAGTGGTAACGCAAGATCCTGACAGGTGCTCACAAACCGACGAACTGCCATTAACAACTCACTTGACTCCGCCAGTATCTTTTCCGAATCTTGTTCGCTGGCATGTGTGTGCGAAGTCAGAACGAGCTTTGATAAGGTGGCCATCAGAGCACGGTGGTGTGTTTTAAGCGGTCCATGTGATTTGATATAGCTTGAATCTTTATCGAGTGTATTGGATGTCATTAGCATGAAGCGGACTGCACTAACAACGGCGGATGCCAGATGACTCCATTGCTGAAATTGATTAGCTTTGACAGCTGTTGTTAATTGATGGATGGCAAGTGCGACATGTGCTGATAGATTAATCCACGTGAGCGGCTCCGAATTATCAATTAATGAAGAGCGTCTAACAGATGGTCTACGTGAAGGAGATCGCGGTAGTAATTGAGGTGGGTTGAACATTAAATCATCAGTCTGTACGTGCATATATTTATGTGAGAGTGTATATAAATACATATATATGTGTATTTAAATTTTTAAAAATGGAATTACTAAATATAAATGCACATATATTATATTAATTTAATATAAAGTTTTACCGTAGACTCAGGTGTATAAAGTGATTTTTTATTAAACCACTGGGTATGCTACATGTATAAACAAGTAAGTACCTGAATCAAAGTGCTATAAATTGATCCCTTCCAATTAAATACCTGTTCGTTTGAATTGTAACTGTCTTCTGATACTGGATGCTCACTTGTTGATTTAAAATCGTATTCAGATTCGCTATAAAGCGAAACATTTGAATGTTCGATACTTTCTTTTCCGTCAAAGTCTTGGGTGCCTGGATGACTATATGTTCTACCAAGTTTGTTTTCCAGTTCTTCTGCCAGTTGTTCATCATCAGAATGCTATTTCAATGGTTAGTCTTGTAATTTAGCAGTAGTAGTCATATTTACACTCTCACTGGTCACTTTGACGTAATTACTAGGAAACCAGCCTCTTGAATCATTACATCTGTTTATATAAAAATAAAATCATTAATTTCACTATATTAATTATTACTATTTTGTATTAATTATTATATAAGCGTTTCTTTTATTTCAAAAGATACATACAAACCGTCCCACCAACCCGAGGGGAGTTTATTCAGTACATCAATGTAATCATCTTTATTGAATGAGAGAGATGAAGGATCATTTGATCTAAATGGGTAAAGAGCCTGTACTCGACATATAATAGGTATCGACGTCATTTATTAAAGACGGATATACACTTTCTTTATATGTAAGATAAAAAAAGCTTTATTCTACTTCTTATTTTATTATCGTTATTATTAATATTATTATTAAGAAGTAGTAGTAATAATAATATGGTATATTAGTATATATAAAATAAGTAAATAATTAAAGAAAGTAAGAAAGAAAGAAAGAAAATATAATAAAAAAAGAATCACGTCTGTTTCTCACACATATTGGTATTAACTAAGTGTAACGTTTAGCTTTTGGTATGGGTTTGTTCTCTTTCATGGTTAGAGAATCGGACAATGAAGTTATATAGATCAAATTTTGAATGAAAAAGACTCAATTTTATAATGTAAAGACGTTTGAAATACCAGAGAAAACATGAAGCATTAGAACCAAACAAATAGCCAAAAACTATTACAACATAGTAATGTTACTAAAGAACCATTTAAAAAACAATGAAATCATCGTAAAATGCATTTTATAACTTTCTTTCCTATTTTATATATATTCTATTGGAGCAGTTTTTATTTATTTTTATAAAAAAACAGATAAAAAGTCTAATAAATATTTGTGCACCCATTCCTGTCACTGTTACCACGTGTTGATTTTTTTTAGTTCCTCACTTATTCATTGCCTCTATTTGCGTTTATAAAAATAACATGTTTAATTTTATATGTATGTTTATGTTTGCTTGAATCATATACTATTGTCTATCTTAATTAACCAATCAATCCATTCGTTCACTTTCTTATGGTACTTACAATAAGAAAGAACAATGAGCAATACCAACACGTTTAGCAAAGTGAATATAACATAATAAAATGACAAAACGTATCTCTACGGGGTATAAATACAAATGTGCTACAGACAATGATTAGGAAAGAAAAGAAAAAAAAAAGTCTAATAGCGCACGGATTATTGGGCCCCTTGATATTATTAACAATAGCAACACCGCACCTAGAAATACCAAACGTAAAAAAAAAGGGAAAAAAATATAACCCAGCTAATGCCGACCATTTTCTATCATTGGCAACAAGATTACAAAGTGAGAGGAGGTTAGGGTCTATAAAACGTTTATATACAACAAACTGCTTCTTACTTGCCAATTAAACCAAAAACACACGACCAGATCATGCGAACCAAGTTAGCTATCCCTGTTACACTCGTATCCCGCTCTGAGACAGCATTCACGGGTTAAATATGTACAGGATAGCTTGAGAGATTGTACACCATACATAATTATAGATCCTCCAACCAAATTGAACCGACCAGCCCCACCCAAAACGAAGCTAAGCGGATTTAGTATAAATGCGGCTGATCACACATTAGTCTGAAAGCCGAGGTTATGGTATAATAAATATCACAACGCTCAGCTCTTGCTTAATTTAAGAAAAACCCTCATCAGTTATCCGGAAAGCAGGTACCAGTCACGTTACCCAATCAGGTTAAATAAATAGAAAGTCTATTAAATAAGCTATCGGTCTGTGTGTAGAGTGATGATAATATATAGCAGATGGGGAATATAGAACCGAAATTTTTTGACAAGAAATATATATCCCTGCTATTTTTTAAAAAAATAAATAAATAAATAGTAAACCAGAATTCCATGTTGAAACACAAAGTCATCATTGATGATATTTAATATTTTTTTAATTGTCTTGCAACATAATCCAAAATAGCGCATTGGCAACAACTACCCTCATAACAAACAGGAAAATCTTCCACTTGGATGCTAATGATACCCAAGACATCGCTCCATTATCATTCAATAAATGAACTGCAGAAATAAAGAATCACTCCTGCGTTTTATACTATTCACACAGCTCCATATATATCGATCATTAATTTGGATAAAAAATAGCCCTTGTTTAACTTGCATGATTTTCTTTTCCTACTTCCGCTTCTAATTTAAGAAAATTGGATCCAAGTATTCTGAGTGAACACATTGAACATTATCAAATATATTACTCTCTGTATTAATGTTTTTAATACCTGCTTTATTCAAGCTTTTAAGTGCTGATTGAAGCGCTAAAGAAAATCCTATATGAGGTTCAATTTTATTTATTTCAGAAAAGAAACTGTTAGAGCCATTATATATGTGTATATATATTTAGCTCACTGGATTCGCTTACAGTCGACACAATTATAAATTACTTGGTCAAGACACTTTTCTTGATAAATAGTCTGGAGTCCAATACTTTTTTTTTTTTTGTATTTGCTACATTGTCTGCATAGTATGTGTAAGTACGCATACGAAGTTTAGATTATCTGCATTGATAGTATCTCCTATATTTTCAATTAGTACCATATACATTTAAAGACATTTGGTAAAGCTATGAAAACGAAATCAAAGAACTTAATCTTTCTTTACTGGTCTTTGATGTACGCAAAAATACCTTACTGTTTTGAGAAAACTTCACTTCAAGATTTTACATGTCTAACATCGCATAGGCAAATGACCTTTGTGATAATGTTATCGTTCTTTGGCGAGCAGCAATACTCTTTTTCTAAACGCTATTTAAAGCATGTGAATATATAACCAACACGATTTAATGATCCTTGAGAAGGGTTTCTCCTGCTATTCATCTATTTGGCTAATAATAATAAGAAAGTGCATTTTATTCTAAACTAATTATATCTTTCGAACAAGGAGAAGGATCCGCATAGAAAAAAAAATGAGATTAAAAGTTATTAAAAAAGTAAAATGAAAATACAAAATAAAATAGTATTAAGAAATTTCCTTGGGGTATAATGTTATAGCCAACAGCCAAGGGAAAAAAAAAGGGAAGAGTCTAATAACCAGAGTATGCGCGGATTTGGGGTCCTTTAATCTTCATGAGTAATAACAGGAACGCCCAGCTGAAATTAAGCATACCAAAGAAAAATGTAACCCATCCAGGACCAACAGCTTCAGTCATTGGATTTGCTATAGTAAAGATAGAAAGTAAAATCAATACATACGAGGATTTAAAATAAATACACTTTTTACTCGCTTACCTATTAAACTAAGTACACACGACCAAATCATGCGGACCAAGTTGGCAGCAGCGGTAACACTGGCACCTCTATCGGACACAGCATCCACCAGGTAAGACATGGCTGGGTTAAATATTTGGACCATACTAAAGCACTGTAGACCAAACATAATGATAGATACCCATACACTCCAACCAAATTGGACAGGCCATCCCCACAAAAAGAAGCTGAGTGGATTTAAAATAAAAGCGGCTGGCCATACATTGGGTGCAAGTCGATCTTCAGGAATAGCTACACCATTTCTCTTTGCCCTAGCTCTGTTTAAAAATATGTCTGACAGTTTTCCAGAAAGTAATGACCCAATAACCTCGCCTAAACCAGGAGATATAAACGTCAAACCAATAATACCAGAGCTGAGTCCATAATGTTGTGTGTATAAAGGAGGTAGCATATTTTCGATAGCAAACATGCCACCAAAGGCAAAACCTGTTGCCATAGAGAATACCAACACAAAAGGATGTTTTAATAATGCCTAAATTTGATTTGTTAGAATGCTATTTAAAAAAAATCGAAAATTAGTATATTTACCAATGAAGCAAATGGATTCATAACAGTGGAGCCAACCATTGTGTGGTTTTCAGAAACACTCTCTGATTCTTCAGAGGATTCTGTTTGTTGCTGCTCTTTATCATTAACTTGTAAAGTTTCTTTTTCGGTGCTAGTTTTTCCCCAGACACTTTCTTGTCTGTAGGTTTCTTCCATAGTAAAAAATACAAGGGCCAAGAGAATACATCCAAAAACAAAGAGTAGCCAGAAGACCGATCTCCAACCCCAACGTTCAACCAAGTAGCCACCTTTAAAAAAACAAACAAGTTAAATTTAGCATAGATAAAGCAAAAAAAATATCACTATACGAACCAATGATGGGCCCAAACAGCGGACCTGCAAACTGACCGGTAAAATAAATACCCAGTGCGTTGCCTCGTTCATGGACTTCGTAAATATCAGCCACTGATCTAGATACAAGCGAAAAAAAAAAGTGTGCTTAGTTCACATGATCCCCCCTTTTTCCATTTGATTTTTCTTTTCAGGGACAAATCAGTTAGAAAAGTTTACCCTGCTCCAATGGCCCAAGCAGAAGAAATACCAGTTGCCTGCAGTATTCTCATAACTAACAACACATAAATATCGTTTGCGAAAACTGCAGCAAGAGATCCAACGGTGTAAATGATGATGGAGAAAAAATAAACTGATCTTCTAATCTTCCAGTGATCGCTAATGCTACTGTAAAAAATAGGCTACAGATAACGTTAAAAATAATGAAAAACTTGGTTTTATACAACACTCACAGCAATACCCATAAACAGCATATACACAGAATTACTCAAAGTCACCATAATAGTAGGGCTATTCAATTCTAAGGTCACCTGTTCTAAAGCAGGCAACTGTCATTGATGGAAATGTATAAAAATCATTAGGATATATTTTGACATAATCAAAGCATACTCTTACATAAATAGTTGAGCAGAATCCAGGTATAATGGCAATAAAACATACAAGGCCCAGTAATAATCTCTTGCGCCAAATTGGCAAAAGGCGTGGATCCTGAGTGACAGGTACCTTTATCTGTAACAATGATTTCCAATAACTCATT
>VCJK01001900.1:19976-40598 GCA_024139485.1 Backusella psychrophila | reverse complement strand
AAAAAAAAAAATTATATAAGAGAATGTCTGGTCTCTTTGCCGTTTCCAACTTTGCCATTACTACTGCTTCTGCAGGCTCTGCTAATGAAGCCAGAACACGTGCCTTGGCACTCTACAGAAAGTTCCAAAAGTCTGTATGTATCGACCCTCATTATCTTTATTTTTATAAAAAAAAAAATTATGGCAAATGGCCACATTCCGGTTAATTTGGTTACTTACTATTTTCAACATTTAATTTTCAATGAATTAAAAAAAAATACAGGTTCCTGAGATGATGAAACTTCATGAGATCAACATGCCTACTTCAACCATTCGTGCTAAGGTCCGTGAGGAGTTTGAAAGACACCGTTTTGTTGAGGAACTCGAAGTACGTGATATTTTGTATGCAAAGGGACAAATGGAATATCAAGAAATCATGAACGTCTGGAAACAAAACAACCACATCATGAACTACTTTATTAAGGAAGAATTGCCTCCTAAGCCAACCACTTTCTTGGAAAAGTTTTACGAAGGAAGATCTTAAATAAAGAGAGAGAGAAAAATCAGAGACACTAGTATCAACTTGGATCAACACCAGCTATCACTTTTTTTTTTTAATGTTTGTGGATTTCATGTTTTTACTTAATATATAGAGAATTTTGGACCTTTGTGTTTTGTTATTATTGTTATTTGTCTAATTATTATTATTATTATCAGTATTAAAGAGAAGTAACGAAAAGCGAAGGAGAGTAAAGAATATAGTATATATATGTATATACTATATATAAGAATGGTATTAGAAGTAATATATGATATATATATACATGAGTGTGTGTGTGTATCATGATTTTACTATTGAATTAGAGAAAAGTAAGAGTAAAAGAAGGGGGCGAGAAGAGAGGGGGTATTCAGTTGAGTGCAATCATATCCCAACCGGCTGTGATCCTATTTAATCCCTCCAGTTGTAATAGGCTTGCTCTTAAATCATCTCTATTAAGAAAGTGTTTTGGGTTCTCCTTACTCAAAAGAGTGACTCTTTTTATCCAGGGGAACAACTGTACATGTGTCAAGAGGGCTCTGAACGCAGTTAGAACTTGCTGAGATGGCAAAGTTACTGTCAGATGATTCAAGTTGGGAAAGAGGAGTTTAAGTCTTTGCCAATAGAGCCTAGCATCATGATCAGTTCGAATATTGGTCATAATAGCGATTGATAGGTAATTGAGGTGATAAAATTGGGATGTTGCTGACATCAAAAAGGGATTCAAAGCTAAGCTAGGGATATCTAAAGTAATTAGTTCCCGTGACAATACTGTTGTTATCAACTTGTGACAATGCTCCATTGTACTGACATCATCTGCTGGGTCACGAACAGTCAAATGGGCAAGCTTTGGAAGACTGGTTAGTGAGTTAACAATGGACTTGTGATGGCTTTTGTTCATAAACAGTTTGATATCTTCAAGAGTGGAATGGGAATGCTTGAGAATGCATTGCACTAGCTCGAAATCGGTTGATACTGAGAGTAATCTTTTTGTCGGTAACTTTCCACCATCATTATGGCATATTGATCTCTTTAATGCCCAAGTTAGATAGCTGACATTGCCGTTGTTGTTGTCATCGTTTTGTTGAATAAGAGTAACTGTATCTGTCCAATTATAACGGTCTGCTACCAATCTAAAAAAGAAAGAACATGTTCTATGTAATAAATATTCTGAGTTAATAAATGCTACAACATAACGATTAATATATGTTCTCTTACTGAGCAAGTGGACATAAATCTAAATGGTTTTCGGCTCTTACATATCCAAGTATAATTAATTGCAGTTCAAAGGGAAGTTCCAGTAACATATTTGTTTATCTCCCAAGTTGTGTATTATAAAGTAATAGTAAAGAAAGAAAGAAATACTGGAATCAAGGGGAAATAGAAAATAAGAGAGTATATAGAAAATAAAAGAAGGAGAAGAGAAGGGGAAAAAGGGAAGAGATAGAAAAAAGATATAAAGGGATGACTGTAAAGACTGACATGTCATATCAAAATTCTCTGATAATGAAAACATAATTTCCGATTGAACTCAGATATAAACAAAGTAAGTATTTATGTATTAGATGTAAAGAACCACGAGTTCAAAAAAAAGGGGTAACTGAAGACACCAAGTCGATCACATCTGTCATAGTTATTGGTTCGGCCAATCAAATCGTCTATTTTGACTTTCCATCAATTGGTTTTGAGATAAGCCAAATTCCAAACAACATGCCTGTTTATAAAGCACTAGAGAAGCAGTATTCGACATTGCTATTTACTTTATTATTTATTTTATTGCGTACTCTTCAGAGAAGAGCGTTTTTTTTGCTCTTCATTTACCTTAACAAAAACATTGACTTTTCTTTTAAAATATCAAGCATCTCCGAGGATAACATTTCCAAGATATATTGATAATTATTATCTATTTGATTACAACGTGGCATAATAATGAATGTTTTCTTTAATAAAGACGATAGCAGCTCATGTTTATGAACAATAATTAGTTTATGTTAAAATAAGAAATGCTTTAGCACGCATTAACAAATTACTACCTTATTTTCAAGTCAAACAGCTATTTCAAAAACCTATTCAAACTCTAAACACTTCAAAAGCACCATTAAAGAAACTTTTAGAAAACCAATCGGCATACAATATAGTACACCAAAGTCATTAGTGAACTCATTCAGAAAACAAAAGACAATCATGAATAAATCATATGATTGAAATTAGATATCAACAAACAAACAATGTAATTAACTTTCTTTATTATTTTTTAAATAGACAAGCTTAAACTAAACTAATTAAATGATATCATTCAAATTCATTGTTATTACCACGAGAACTATAGTGTAAGTAGACCACTATATTTAAATATTATCGCCCAATGATTTACCCATTTATTAATATCAACTGGTAGTATAGTATTAGAAGGTCTTTTGATAACGAAAAAGGAGACCGAGCCGATCACATCTGTCATAGCAATAAAGTGGCCAATCAAATAAACTTTGTTCATCGTACGACCATTCGTGCGAAAAATCTCTGATTAGCCAATCACCAGTTGAAAGATCAAAAGTCACAAATCTCTTATTTTATGAAAAATTAAGCAACAAATAACCTTTTTTCAATCATATCTTCTCTTCCTTCTCTTCTTCATAACTTAAACTTCACCTCCTTTTTTTTTTTAGTAACTAAAGATATACAATAATGTCATACACAGATGAACGCAACCGTACATCATCTCCTGTCGAGGATGATGGCATGAGTTGGCCAAGTAAGGCATTGTGATAAAGAAGAAGTGTGTGTGTATGAAGTGAGCATGTAAAAGGTAACCATCTGTTTCTGATATATAGGCATGGGTGCTCGTCAACGTCGTGACGAAACTCCTGAACAAAAGGCACAAAGAGAGAAAAAATTGGCTGAGGCTGTAAAGACAATATTGACCTGTATCGGTGAAGACCCTGAAAGAGAAGGTCTAATGAAGACCCCTGATCGTTATGCAAAAGCATTGATGTTCTTCACAAAAGGCTACGAGGAAAATATTAGAGGTAAGCTTTCTCAATAATATTATTTTGGAAACATGGGTATTAGTTTCAGTGAGTATTAATTTGTAAATATAGAGGTCGTAAATGAGGCTATTTTCGAAGAAGGTAAAGTTATATTATCCCTTTTAAATAATATTATAAGACAAAAAAAATGAAAATGGAACAAACGGGTCCACACACATAACAAAACGGGATCGGAGATGCAGAAAAAAAATAGATTTTTCTGATTAAAGATAAATTATAGATCACGATGAAATGGTTCTTGTAAAAGATGTGGATGTATTTTCACTATGCGAGCATCATATGGTACCTTTTATGGGTAAAATCAGTATCGCATATATACCTAATCGTCGTGTTGTTGGTTTGAGTAAATTGGCTCGTATTGCCGAGATGTTTGCTAGAAGGTAACAAAAAATTAAAAGATTGATGGATTTTTATTATAGATTCTGAAATTTGATTTGCGATATTTTTTAAAACATTGGATTCTGATTGGCCAATTTTAAAAAAATAGATTGCAAGTACAGGAACGTATGACAAAACAGATTGCTACTGCTTTAATGGAGATCCTGCAGCCTCAAGGTGTTGCTGTCGTCATGGAATGCTCACATCTATGCATGTGCTCAAGGTAATTTTTTCTTTCTTTTTTTAATAATAATTGGGTCGGGATATCTTTTTTTAACTATTTTTTTTTTGCTATAAAAACCCTTACTTGGTAAACTATAGAGGTGTTCAGGTAATAAATATAGATTAAACGGAACCACTACATCGAATCACTTATATATGTATTTTTTTTAAATAGAAACCTGGAAGTTCAACAGTGACGAGTTGTATGCTGGGTGTATTCAGAAGTAATCCACGAACAAGAGAAGAATTCCTTACTTTAATTAGACGATAAACGCACATTTTCTTTCCTTTGAAAAACGAAGGAAATATTATTATTATTAATATTATTATTATTGTTATTCTTTTTATGTAAATAAATAATTAGATTTTATGTAATTTATATATAGCACACATATAGTATATAGTATAGTAGGTTGAAAAGACAGACGGGAACGGGCGATAGAAAAAAAGGAAAAGGAGAGAAAACTTAAGAGAGTTTTCTGGACATGACTGCTGCTCTACATAGCTGTAATGCAGCCATATAGTCACCATTGGCCTCTAAGACGTAAGGGGATAGTTGCTGGCGATCAATGTGGGGTAATATACGACATAATTCATCAAGAACTCGTTCATATTCAGGATTGTTATCAATGGACTGGATCGACGTTGCTTTTATACTATGCTGTGATTTTACTGATGTTTTTCGCCCTAATGATGGAAAAAGTCGGTTAGACCGCTTGCCTTTGTTGTACGATTCGGTGGATGAAATACTACTCGTGTCCTTAAACTAATAAGGAGAAAAAACAGAAGAAAAAGAGTATAGGGAAAAAAAAAAGATAAAAGAAAATAATATATTTTAGTAAATAATTCCATTTGGGGAGGTGCATGTACTTGCATTAGGTGCATCAGTGGCGCGGGGGCGACCAGGTATGTCAATATATTCATAAGGTTTACTGCTATTGCTATTGCTTTGAGTATCATTATTCATATGAGCGTTAGGAACAATAGCTTGTGTAGCTGCTACTACATCGGTAGGTGAAGCACTTATGAGAATGGGTCCACTAATTTCAATGGATTTTTTCTGAAGTGGTACTAAATTGTCAGAAGAAGCTGACCAAAACATATCATGCTCCCCTAAAAGTTTGTTTTTTCGAGCACCTAATGGATGCAAAAGGGATCTTTTGACGTGTGTGGGTCTTTTAACGGGCTGAATTAGTTTTGAACTTTCTCGAACGGGTGCTCCTCGTTCTTTTTTGATAAAGTTTCTTAATCCACTATCAGCATTTACACAATGCTTAAATGCAAGACCTATATAAAAATAATACACGTATATATATATATATGTTAGATAAGATGACTTTTCTCTTTCCCTTTTTCGATATATATATATATAAGTATATCATCATTTCGTACCATATGCCTGTAGTCTCTCCTTTTGAGTCTGCATCTTCATCGTATGATAGAGAGTAAGCGCATTATGTTTAGGACCGCTTCTGTAGGAGAGTGTCAGACATTCCTGTAGGCGTGGTGGCAATTCCGGTATTTCATGCTGATTTGGAAATAGGGCTTCCTCCTTCTCCCTTAATTTCTGATCTCGTAACTGTCTTGCATGCTGCTCCAACAAATCCGATAACCCATCAGGACTATCATCGCCTTTCTCTTCAAATATAGTATGAAATGTAACAAGTGAAGGTAAAATGTCATCACCGGTTTCATCTTCTTTCCAAGATATTTTATAGCCCTCCTTAGTGTATTGTGCCGATTTGAGTGCCCTTCCCTCATCGACAGCCATTTGTTCATCCTTGTTTGATCTTGGATCGTTTACGCGATAAATACTATCATCTTGTGAATATGTAGGTTTTGGCATATGCATTTCGTATGATCGCACTGTGGGTGTTTTTCTTAATGTATTTGCTCTTTTGGGAGCTTGCTGGGGCGAAGGGATGGGTGTTGCTGGAGAAACGGGGTTGGCTATACTATGAATATTGGTGACAGAAGAATGAGGACTAGGAGATGTGGAAGTAGGAGAAGCGGCAGATGAAGTAGTATTTGTTGTTTTGACAGTCGATGTCGTCGAATAAAACGATGCTGATTTATGAGTGATAGCATCATTATTGTTACTGATATTATTAGTGTTATTATCGATACTACTTGTTCTAGTGGTAATAGAGGATATTCCAGAAGGAGAACCAACGACTTTGGCGATACCAGCCCGTCTTCTTTGTCGTTGGCATTTATAGCAAGTACAAGTAGGGCTATTAGTACAAGCAGCGGTGACATTAGATGGTGTTGATGGTGTAGTGTTGGTAGTAGAGGTGGTGGTACCACTAGTATTGTTAGTGGCTACATTATTGGAGGACATAATAGACTGTAAATAGGAGTCACTATCATTGGATTTAGTGCTAAAAAATAGAAAGAAAAAAAAAAGTCAATTATCGAATAGTGTTGTCCTACGTTAGAATATAAATCACAAAATTTACTTTGTGGAAGGTATTTCGTCTATTTCAATCTTTCCAGACTCGTCCTGTCCTGTTGACTGTAAGCTTACTATTAATAGTTATTTAATAAAATCGAATAAGGAATGTGATATTTATTAATGTTTTACTTACAATCTACTTTGTTATCAAAGTGAAATTTTTGTACCCAATCTGTTTTAATATAATTATTCAAATTAAAATATAAAAAACATTATTGTTGACATTGTTTTATATATTTAGTTAGTAAAAACATTAATAATACAAATTGGTATCATATAATTAATGTAAGATAGTGAGTGAGTATGTGTGTATCGAAGTGCAGGAAGGAAAGAGAAAGGTTTTGTAAATAAAAGTAAGCAAGATCAGCATCATGGACTCAGTAATTGAATTCAAAAAGTAGTTTTATTGCTGAAATGAGCTTTACCTTGCGAAATGGGATCCATGCCTGAAGTGACAGTCGACATTTAAGAGATGAAGTTAAAGAGAAGGAAGAATTTTAAGAGAAAGAGAGAAAGAAAGAAAGAATGAGAGACAAAGAGTATTTGTTATAAATAACACAAAAAGGGATAAAGAAGGGATTAAGCGAGGGAAAATAGCAGATTATATTATTTTATTTATTGTTACACTGAAATAAAGTAGTTTGCATCGATGTAGCTTGCTAAGAATGGTAATTTCAAGACCTTTATTTTTAAAAAGTTTCTTTTTACTCTTTCTTCACAGTGTCTTTATATTAAATCAATTAAAATTACTGCTCCTTTCCTTTTCTAAAGCGAGCAACAACATTGTCGAACAATGCATTGCTCTGGAATACATCAGTGGCTGTGGATGCCAAGGCAACAGAAGCAGCCAAGGCACGATCATGAGCGTACTCGGTTCTAGCTGCTGCTGCAAACTCTCGTGTGTGTGGTTGGAGGCCGTCAGCAATCTCAAATCCAGGATGGAGTCCTGGAACAGCATAGGTAATATTACCCATATCACTACTACCCGATACAATTTGCTCCTCTTGTTCACGAGGGAAGATGGTAAAACCTTCAGCTCTTGCATAATCAATAAAAGTATCTCCAAGATAATCATTCTGGAAAATATCTATGTAGTTTTATGTCGGCCAAGATTATTTTGTTAGTGTAGCTCTCTCTTTTTTTTTTCTTCTAAAAATAGAGATTTTATCTTTTTTTACCATCAATTTGACCATATTCTGCCCAGGTTATCTTGACTTGACATCCTGATGATTTACCACCAGCCAACATACACTTTTCAACCTTCTCTTTCAACTCAACCAATTGAGCACGTGTCACTGACCGAACATAGAAAAAACCAGAGGCATAATCAGGAATAACATTGGGCTAAAATGTGCAATTTATGAGTTTGAATTTGGATTTAGAAATGAATTTATGTGTGTACAACATAAACAGTATCATCATTTTTCAATTCTTGGACATATTCTTACCGAGTTACCGCCATGCTTAATGATACCGTGAATTCTATCATTATCATTGTTATTGTTATGTTGGTTTAGATGTTTTTTTTTTAAAATTCATTTTGTATGGTACCTATTGCTAGGAAGTGTTTGCTGTCTCAACATGGCAACATTATTAAAACTTTGCATTAAACCATCAAGTGCGTTAATGCCTTCGAAAGGACTAGCGCCAGCATGAGAAGAACGCCCAAAGTATTCGACAAGGAAAGAATCCAAAGCCAAGCATTTACTATAGACGCCGGACATTCCGTTTGGGTGTAGCATCATACAGAAATCTACACGTCGATTGATTTCGCCTGCCCTGACAAAATTGACCTTTCCACTTGTAGATTCTTCGGCAGGTGTACCAAATAATGTGACTGAACCATTCAGTAGGTTTTTTTCTAAACATGCTTTAACTGCCAATGCACATGCCACACCAGTGATTGCAATCAAGTTATGGCCACATCCTTTTTTTTTTTTCTTAGTCGTTAGTCCTTGCAATTTATTTTATAAAACTAGAATGCATGTACCTTGTCCGATACTATTGGTATTATTGTTATGTTACTATTAGTATAACTAAAAGAAAAACCATCAATCTTATGCTCATTAACTTACCCAGGGAGAGCATCATATTCACTACAGAAACCCACTCTTCTTCCTTCTTTGCCATTGCTGTACTCCGCAATAAAAGCAGTTTCAAGACCAACAACCCCGCGTGAGATCTTGAAGCCTTTTTCTTCAAGATATTTGGTCAATAAAGCAGCGGCTTTGTATTCTCTATTACCAAGTTCTGGGTTATCATGAATCTACGATTTTTTTTTATTCATGTCAGTTTACTCTTTTATTCTTATTTTTATAATTTTATCCTTTTATACCTTCAAACTAATTTCTCGAAGTTCAGCATTATGGTCATTAATAGTTTTTCTAACTAAATCCTTGATTTCTTGAGATGCCATGGTAGTGTGTCCTTTTTTTTATAAAGAAAAAATAAAAAATAAAAGGAAGAAGATAAAGCAAAAGAGTGGGAATTAATGGTTTATAATCAATTGTGAGAGCCAAGGTTCCACATTATCTTTGGCCGAATGCCCGGCCAAAAATGAGAAATGTCTTTTTTAGATGACTTGTATCTACCTTTTTTTAATTAGACTTTTCTTTTATTTCTTTCATCAGATCGCTCACTTTCTTCTCACCTTTAAAAAAAAACCCCCCCTTATGGCATTTGATCACTTTTGAATCTCCATCAGACAAACTCTTTTTCGGTGAAATAACCTATTTAAATACCGCACATGTACATGGAGGGAAGTGTTTTTTGTAAAAGTAATGCCATCCTTTGTGATAAAGAATATTTTCTTGTGCCAAATTTCGTGCATATTATGTTTTTTTACTGCTTATATTTATTGTAAACAATAATAAGGTTGCATTAAAAACACGTAATCAGGAGAGAGAAGGAGTGATGTTTATTTTGCAATGATTCACATATATATATCTGAGTCAAGTAGGACAGTCGTTCAGGGTGTCCAATCATTGTTTAAAGAAACACTCGTATCACCAACTGACATATCTTGGTGGATTTTTGTCAAGTTAAAATGTCCTTGTTATATTCAATCGTCTATCTTCATGTTATCTATTTTGTTATTGTATTTTATTCTAAAATACCCTAATTTTTATCTATTAAAAGTAAAAATTTACTATACGTGTAATGATAGATACAAATTCAAGTGTCATTGAATGATGCAAATATAATCATGAAGGAACCAAATAATCTAAGCAGTTTCCGATATACCTATTCATCAATCGCTGTTCTAAAGACTGAAACAGTGACTTCTTGGGCCCCAAAATACACTGGAATCCGGCTGCATTACCCATATATGTGGCCATATGGCCTACATTTCAGGAACAACACCACTTCTCCGTTTACAATGGTTTAAAACTCCTCTGCTAATAAGGTCATGTGGTTGATTAAAGAACCAACAGTCATAAACTTTCGCGTCAAGAAATAAATGCCTTTTCACTCTTATTATTAAAGCATATCAAAATGAATAAGTTTCCAGTTGAGATTTTAAATCATATATTCATTCACCTCCATCAAACAGAAAAAGTAGAATGCATGCTAGTTTGTCGCCACTGGGCAAGTTCTATCCGTACCTCTTGCTTGTTCAACACAGTTACCATTATATCAAAACAGTACGATTCAGACGCTGCAATCGCTCGCTTTAATTCGCTTACCAAATCACTTGGACAAAATCAGCTTCTTTGCAATCAAGTGCAGCATTTATTAATTAGAGATTGCTTTGATTTTGAATTCGATGGGAGCAGTCTTGGAAGTCAATTCCCACATCTCCGTTTTCTGTTTTTATGCAACACCTATATTGGCCAAGATGGTTTTACAACAACCCAACTCAAACAGTTCAAGTCGTGGCAAGATTATCTCCAACAAATCATAGAACATGAAACGGCACTGTTGACCTTTTCGCTACTCGATGCAGGCGTGTTTAACTGCTTAAAAACAATCTGCCTGACGCCAGATCGAGCATCAATTCCAGCTCCTATAGAAGAACAACACTTTAAAAATCTGAAGAACGCACCGCTTTTAACAACATTAAAGCTTGATGGTTTTTCGTTTCCATTGGAGTATCTTGAATTAATACATGAAAATGCACCTTCGTTGAAGCATTTAACTTTGGTGCTTATTTTCATAGAAGAAGAAGTGAACCTGCCCAAAGTTATAACTCCTACAAGCTGTATGAAAACGCTTTGTATTCATGATTGCGTATTATCACTTGATATACAGCAGAGATGGATAAGTTATATAATCCAAAAATACACAGATTTAACAGAATTTACATTCGAATGCCACGTTGAACCAATGGAGGAGAATCCAGGTCTAGATTACAGTTATCATCTAGTAACACCATTGACACGTAGTCTAGGACAGCAGCTGAAGCAATTTCACATAGAAAGCGTTTGCTTTTCTCCAGAGATATTTGATGCTATTGATAGTAATGGATATGAACTGCAAGATATCAAGCTGGATCATACCGCGGCACCATTGTTCTTAAAAAAGCTCTTCCGCTCGAATCAAATACAGTATATGCAATCTCTCACATTGGCCTATTTGACAGATTTTGAATGTTTCGATTTATTAGAAAACCTAACCGTGCTGAAATCGCTAAGTCTAGACTTTGGATCCAAATATGGCATGCTCGTCGATCATATTAACAAAAGACCGCTACATTTCAATATACTTTTAAAACAGTGCCCGAGGAATTTGGAAGAGCTGACAGTCTCCAATACACCTATTGATATAAAGCATACGCGAGAAACACTATGGAATCAGATGAACGAGCTAAAATCATTGAATTTCACAGGTGCAAAAATCGAGGATGGAGTGACTCAATTTATAGAAGACAATTGTTCTCAATTATCTTCAATATCCTTAATCAAATGCGCAACTCCTGTCCTCGAATTCTCTCTTCCGGATCACAATTTGGAATATTTCGAAATTGTCGGTCATTTTGTTTCGAGTACTTTTATACTTACAAGAGCTGGAACTCCCCTTCACTTTGCTATACCTGTAGATGAAGACCCTACTAAACACTGCTGTGAAAGTTTTATAGACAAAGATATCCGTCCTTTTTACAATTTATGTAAACCTGTATCACCAAATGAAGTCAACTTAAAGCTTAGAGTACAATTATCATGTCGTAGTGTACGCACTTTATTCATAAATGGCCGACTTATGATATAGCTGTGTGTCTCATCTATACTTTACTTTCTCATTTTTGGCTTGCTGATTTTTGTAAATTTACAAGCCGTTTCAATAAAAATAATATCTCATCACTTTCTTAATGTTGCACATAATGAAATTCCACTACATAATATTTTTTATTATTGTTCATCTTAATGAATAAAGGGCTCCATTTCATTACGAAAATTTTCAAGAGAAATGAATATCTCAATGTCATGTGATGCAAGTAATCCATAGATTGACCTGGTTTCAGGCTACAACCTCGTGTTCCTCACCCTTCTTGAGTATTTAAATGAGGTTTTGTTTTATTTTTATTTTTTCTAAAAAAAAAATCCAAGGATAAAAAAATAAAGACGAAAAAAGGGGATATTCTTTACAAAAATAACTAAAACCTGACCTTTGCGTGATATGGCTTAAATGATCAACTCAGGAAGCAGTTCCTATTCAGAATGAGATGTCATGCGCTTGTTCCACGAACCCGGAAAGCACATAGTAGCTTTAAATCATATCGATTTCACGAAATTAAGACCTATTGATGTCAGTCACTTGAAGTTGCTCAGTGTTCCCCAGAAAAACGTTATTTTTTCTTCAACATATTGCTCATTACGAAAGTGTTTTTGATGTTACACCTAAAATCTTACCCTATTCCAAAAGATTGAGTAAAATGCATTGGCAAGGGAAAACTATCCCTAATGAAACGTATATATTTATATATTTATATACGCATACTTAATAGAGTTCAATAAACCTTAATAGATTTACACCATAAACTATGGGAGTGGTGTGGGAAGGAACTAAACAAGAGTAATTATCATTGGACTACATAATTCAAATACAGCTTACTTAGTCCCACTTTCCCCGCGTTTTTCTTCTCCATTTACCTTCAATCTATTTAAGAAAAAAAGTATTTTAATGCTTTTTCTTTTTAATTTTATTTTTTTAACTCTACCTTCACCCTAGTTTTATTTTTATTTCATCCTTCTACCTTTATCTTATTCCTGATATGCAGTACGCATCAGACAGTGATAATATGTCAGACTCCGATAGTCGACCCCAAGAACAGCCTCTTAAAGTGAGGAAAAAACCTGGGCGTAAACCCAACCCAGCATCCCCAGCATTAAGAAAAGCACAAAACAGAGCTGCACAACGAGCATTTAGAGAACGCAAAGAAAAACATATGCGAGAGCTTGAGATTGCTATTAAGCAAGTCAGGGACCAGCGTGATAAATTTCAAACTGAAAATGAACAACTAAAAGCAGACCAAGAGATAATGCGTTCGGAGAACTGGTACTTGAAAGGAATCGTTTTAACCTTACAGCTTGTATGCTTTCAACATAATCTTGTCATTCCTCAACATGGTCCTTATATTAACGAGCAGGCTCTCTCTGTGTTAGCCCAATCTATCCCAGAGTCAATCGCAACTTATATCAATGTAAATGCTAGTAACAAACTTCCTATCCCTTCAAAATTATTCGGATATAGACACACAATGAAGCAGCGCGACCGATATCTTTCATCTGGATCAATAGTCATTACCAAAGAAGGTGTTCACTCAATACCAGAACGAACACCAACCAATATTTCACAGCCCGAACCACCTGTATCTCAAAGAGAGAGCACTGTCACCTCAGATGGAATGTATGACTCGGATATTCCCACTGATGATTTTGTACACCCATTACAAAAAGATGAAAACTCATCCAGCATGCCACCTCTTTCTCCTGCTACAGATGACTCAGACCCTAACGTCAATTCTACTAACGAACCTAGTCCACCTCAACCCGTAATGTTAAATGATGAGCCTATTACGTCTAATCTCGCAGCGATTCAAACACTCCGACTACGACTTCGACTCCAGTCGGCCTGTGTTCGTATGGACTCTATTCCATTTGCTATTCAACCAACCATTTTACAGGTAAAAACTTTATTCTCTATAACTGTAACCGTGGGGAATTATTAACCGAAAAATATCCTTCTATTTTTTATTTTATTTCCAGCTTACGATACCTCATGACCCTCGTATTGATTTGATTCCAACGCCACATATGCGCGATAGAATGATTTTGTACAGAGATCAATTTGACTTGGATGACTGTTTTAACTGCCTGCTGGCACATTCAGTATTTCATGGAGGCGATCCTGCTATTGCAGCTAATTGGCAATTACCACCTGAATTTTTCGAGAAATATTGGTTCTTAACTATTGACTACGACCTTCGTCGTACAACTAACAGATGGAGACGACTTCAAGGACTAAATGAGCTTGATTTTAAACAACAACAAAAGCAACAAGAGCAAGAATTAAAGAGGGCTGAAGTGGATCAACGTCAACCTATATTAGAACATCCGCAAAGCCTTAATTGGAGTGAAATTTCATCATTGCTAGGCATTGATTTCTGGAAAATTGCACAGCAAAATAGTGCCAATATGAGTTCCATAACAGATGGTCCTTCATACGCATCATCGCTATCCTCAGATTGTTCATTTAACTCAACAGTTTCGCCGGCACTTTCAGCAGCTTCGCCTGCAACAATGGTAGAAGATGATCCTGTTTCATCATTTGAGCCTGTTCGTTTGACAGACGGATACAACTTATCATATCCAAAACCTCAGCCTCCTCCAAAAAGGTCTTCACATCACAAACCTCGTCGCCACCATCCATACCATAACGAAAGCACAGATCAACATAAAAGTAGCACCCCATCAGATGCCATCGATCCATGGGATACCGTAATAACAGAGCCGAATAAAAAATATGGTACATATATACTTAATGAAGCTATTAAAAAATATTGAGTAATTTATTTATAATTATTATAAATGTAGCAATGGACACATTAGCTGATAGTGAACGGACCTGAAATAAGCCCTAAAAAGATATAAGGACTTTTTGTCGCTTTATTCTGCTTTATATCCTATTTTGTAAATTTTTTAGTATTGTCATAAAACATTAAACTCTTGATTGCATTTCATATTTAGAAACATACCGTTAATAAAGTATCCTTATTCTATGATCAGATCCGTTATCATTCTTTTGTAAAAAAGAATCGTGAAAAGAATCAGGCACCAAAATAAATCTAGCCACAACGTATTGAGTACAAATAGTTATAATTTTTAGTTTATATATCCGTACTACCTAAACATAACTTCTTTTTTTTTTTTTTACTATTTCATAATATAAACTAAAACTCCTGTGAATGAACTCATGTTTTTCATGCAAGTATTTTATTTTCACTAAAACTACTCTGGGTTAACAGGGACGATCGCTCCAAGAAGAAATATTCACGAGAGAATATAAGAGATTGGAATTTGTTGATATTTATTTATTAGGATTTGTCCATGTAATACATTAACATAAAACAGAGAATGGTTATGCAACCATGAACTACATTTGTTTTTCAAAAAGTAATAATTCTTCACTATTTGAATTTTAATTAAATTCGGGCTTTATTAACTCAATGTACCACCTTGCCTAAACATTCAAACTTTAATGGTCTTGTCCAAAAACAAGGCAAAACATACCAACAACTAATTCACGCTACCACAAGGGATTAATGTTAATTTGAAAAAAAAAAAGAAAAGATTATGCCTTATTAATTATACAAATGCCATACATTATTTCATAATAAAAAGTCCCTTAATAAAGAAGAGAAGCATCTAGACCGGGTATACTAATTCCTTGGTCTCATGCTTGTAATAAAAATACTGTTTCCTTTTAAGAAACTGTATATGATAGTAGCATTAAATATATACTGCGTCTTTACAACTCCAATGCGTTTATTCGGCTTTTTGAATAACCAGGAAAACAATAACTATGTGTTATTATTGGAATACAAATTGTAATTGTAATACAATCGAGATAAATTTTAGATCATCCGACAGACATGAGTAAAAACAAAAGTTCTTTTCAAACTTTTAGATTTCGAATAATAAAAAGGAATGATTAGTTTGCTGTGTAAGTATGTATATGGTGGTGACGATAATTAATATCATACTATGGCTGATGTTTTTAATAAGGACGAGTGGTTTTAATTTTTTTTGAAAAAAAAAGACAAGGTCTAGCCATGGTTTTACTAACATGTTTATGACTTTAGATAAATATAGATTTTTGTACAATGAAATGGTTTCAAAGATAATTGATCCTTTTGTTGAATGAAATCAACCAAATAACCCGTAAGGCACCGTTCTAGTGTATGTATATAGCTGATGGGCTACTGTAATAATAATGCCATTTTAATACCTTATCAGCATTCAAAGATTGTATTATTTCACAATACATTGCTAAGCATAAACTGTTTTGTCTATATATTTTCTTTTTTTTTTACCCACTATCAGGCTTTGGTCATACAATAACCTCCGCATATATGGAGGCTTTCCCAATGTTAAAGCAAGTTAACGAAGTTCCGTTTTACTCCATTAGGTGTGAGTTTATTATTTTTGAAAATCAGATCCGAAAGATAGGAAGAAGCGGAAGACCCAGTGAGTGTTAAAAAAAAACCACAAAAAAAATAATATATTCGGATAAATTATACTTTAAGTTATTATACCTCGGTAAACTCTCCTTTGAATGGAACCTAAGCTCTACATATGTATCTATTGTACTTTTTATATTTACCCATTTACTCTCGTTCCTGGATGACAAAAAAAAAAGGAGTTTGAGAAAAAACGCCAATGATGTATCAATTAAGGTTCAAAAAGTATTGATTTTCAGTAATAATTGTACACTTATTTATTATTATTTTATGATGAGGAAGAAATGTCGTAGTGAATAGTAAAATACACCAGGTTTAAATACACTTGCAATATAAACTATTTAACCAAAATACAAAGTTGATGGCTAGTAATGTATACACGAATAGATATCCAAGAAAAAAGACCACATCATACAGTAATGTGATACTAATCTTAACTTGGTTGTTTTCTTTTCTGATTCTATATTTGACGTTTCATTAATGGAGCTGATTTCATTGAGAAACTTTCCATCATGTATGTAAACAAAGGCTTCAATAATGTGAAATCACTTTTTTGAGGTGATAATTCTATATATTTTTATCCGGTCTTGGCCGAATTGATCTTCACATAAAATTTGTCTAGGAATCATGGGAGAACGCTAAAGAATTAATACGTAAAATTTAGAGCTTTTACCATATACAATGATGAAGGGAAAAAAAGCATAAAATACTGAAAAAAGGGACATATCAGCTTCAAAAAATTATAAAATTGCGAGAACAATAGACATGATATTATGCACCTTTAATTCTTAAGCAATTACGTATTGCCATTGACTTTTTAAAAAAATAAAAGTCTAGAAACTCTCTAAATGTATTGAAGTGAATTTAAGTAGTAATATATACTTTAGTGCTCATATACTATATAACACATTGTAATATTCTTGTTTGCTATTATGAAAATAAAGTCATATTGTTGTTACATACCTTCTGAAGTGGATTACTATCAGTTAATTAGGCTTTTTCAAAATCCCAACTCAGACCGTAATACTTGTGATCTTGCAGCTCTTGAACCAGACTGGTACAACGCTCCTAATGAGAAAGGTTTTGATGAGCTGGGAAATGTTTTTAGATATTATTTCTCACAATACCTATTGTTGGTAAGTGCAATTGGATCTAAAATTATTCTTTTTTTTATTTGGTACTGAAACCTCGATTATCATGTGGAATGGTTTTTTATCCTTTTTTGTATTTTATCTTTTATATTTCTACAAAGGTAGCCTTAACTCAAGAAAATATTAAAGAATAGCATTTAAAATAACTATTTGATTCTCAATTGGATAGAAATCCTTTTTCATGGGAAAGGATTCACTTATAAAATAAGTTATAGTGTAAAATTTAAATACATGTTATTTTCCATTTATTAAGAATTACTTTTTTCATCTTGTTACAACTATGTTCTTTGTGGTTTCGAGTTTCACCCAATACTTTTCTGTATAGGTTCCCATTTAAGGGATTTTACAAGGTAATCCATTCATAGTTCAACTTGAAAAGCTCCACCGATTTGCATTCTAATGTCAAATACATAACTAGGTTATCAAAGCGAGGCGGCAGATGCTCTGAATGTTGTTGATCTAAATCGATGATATGAAAAGCTTCTCGCCCCATTGATGATCTTTGGAATAAATAGAAATCAAGTTGATCCGAAAACTCGGCACAGAATCTGTGTTGCTTGGCCTGTGTTTTAATTGTACAGCCGTTTATTCCGTAAGGCATAAGGATAAACAGTTCTTTAAGATGATGGCCAGGAAGAAAGGCATGGGCTTCAAATGCACCAGGAGCAATAAAGTTTACGTTGTCTAGATGAAGGTTTTCCAGTAAAGGACAATGCTTGGATATATAATCAAAAGAGCTGCATTCCAAACTGATATGGTCTAAACTTAACGTTTTTAATGAAGATTCTAGACTGCTTGGGATTGGCGAAAATTCCATTTGTGCAACGCAGTCGTACAAGAACAGATAATGCAACTTTGGAGAATTTTGTAGTACACTGTTGATAGGAACTTTCTTGGACCTGTGGCATTTTCTTATACCTAAGCGTTTCAAACTTGGCATAAAAGGAAAATCAAGCAGAGCATCGCCGTCAAAGCGTGATATAATAAGTGTTTTCAGATACTTTATGTCATATTCTGAATTAAAGACAGTAGTTAATGAGTTTAATGAAATATACGACACACCTAAATTAGTCACTCTAATTTTCTTTTGGGATATTAAGTTCCATAGTCTCTCGTTGGTTGCATGGTTGTTCATTCCAAATGTCTTTAAAGGCAGTGTGTTTATAAGTGTTTCTCTGGCTGTATCAAAATGTTGCATATCTTCCAAGTTGATACCAGTCATAAATCTTTCTGTTTTCATGTCCTTTTTGATCATGGTAAAGTTCTCCAGTGCACAATACTTTAAAGTAAAATAGACCAACAATTCTGTGGCAACCCTGAAGTTGGAGTAGTCACCAATTAACCGAAACGACTTTATTTTTGGTAAAAACTGAGTGGCATCTCTACGATTAGAAAACTCGATCGATCGTTCAGCCAGGATGTTTGCCACTATTGTAAGATTTACTAGATGGGGTGTATTTTGGTGCAAAAGCTCTAATCTCTTTAACGAAAATTTAAGAAAACAAATATATAACGAGTCAAGTGAGGGCAAATTGGCTAATGAATTGATAAGAGTATCGGGAACCTGGTTTCCATTCACTTTTACGGGCCATTTTAAACAAATTGATGTGAGTTTCGAAAAGCATAGATTTAGAAATAGGGCTGGTAAAAGACTAATCATAGAACGTAATTCAAGTTTTTTAAGGCTTGTTTCCCACACTTTGAAACAACTAAGATCCATGCTGCAGTTATCCTCCTGTTGTTTTGTCAATTCAATCTTGCAAACAAGTTCTTCAACCCTAGGGAAATTTTCAGGTAGCTTGGAGAAATTTTCAATGTGGAGACATTTAGAACCAATTTTGACCCTTCTTACTAAAGAACCGCCAAGTTTATTTTCCATTACAAGTTGATTAAAGAGTAACCAGTGAAATTGTGATTTAAATACGAGATGTGACAGTAATGTCGTGCATTTTATGATTTTGTGCCATCGGCGGCACACATTTGAGCAAGCAAGTTTGTCATGAAATGGTAATTTCAAAGTAATTGTAGTTAATAATTCTGGAGGAAGTTGAGAAGCCATAATGATAAATTCTTTCATGCAAATATTCTCACTGTTTTTTAATCTCACTATCAAAATCAAAGGGCACACGTGACATATGAAGTTGATCTTTGAAAACGTCACTTTAATCCTTTCCAAAGAAATTTGGAGGAAACCCATTGCAGCAGTTGCTTAAATAGATTCCCCTCAGTAGCGCTGAAATTGCCTTGAAGAGAAGATTCAGTCTATTAATAATGATCAAAAGTGGTACCCTTCCATGGAGCATTTTCCGAAAAGCAATCTCTCGTGAGATTCTCTTAACCGAGTTCCTGACATAGTACTGTATCGTTGATTTATCGAGATAAAGTTATATTTTATCATGTTAATACCCAACATTATATTATGAATATCAACGAGCTGATCAATCGGGACCTCGTGTGTAGCAGGCAGAATGTTATTGTTAGGCAAGTAAAAAAATTTCAACTTCTTCGATAAGCTCTTCCTCGTCTGAATCAGTTTCTAGTAATTCGTCAATATCATCATCTTTAAAAAGTATTTTGACCTGATCATCCATAGGCAACAATAGTATATCGGTGTCGAAAGTAGACAAGTCCACTGTAAGGTGATATAATATTCAGATAGTGTGTTTTATTAGGGATGAAAAACGAACAGTGGAATAAAATGACTTTTATTCTGTTCATTTAATAATGAAAGCGTAAATTACTCAGTGACAAGTTTCCTTTTTTGTATTTTGCTTCAGGGATAGAGTTCATTTATGGCCATCGTTAAGTATAAACCAATTTGTTCCAACTTGTGAGTTCCAATTTGACTTTAATTAGAGACAAATCTAAGAGCAACGTTAGATATGCTCTTACAAGTTATTTGAGTTGAATGACTATAATAGACGAGCAACAAAGTTATGTTATTTTTAATGGTCACAGACAAAAAAGTCCACTGATAAGCTTACCAATTTTAGCATTCATTTACAAATCTGGAACCAATAAAGAAGAACATTCTTCCAATGACATAATGTTTTAATAGATCAAAGATCAGTTTCCACATCTGAGACCTTTTGGCCATTTACGATAATATGGATGCCTTGAAAACAGGTTAGTGTATGTAGCTAATATGACTTTTATATTTGCTTTGTCTTCCT
>VCJK01001900.1:0-15546 GCA_024139485.1 Backusella psychrophila | reverse complement strand
TGTTTGATACTCAAAAAACTTTTTTTTTTTTTTTTATCAAGTTGTAAAGATGCTAGCCAAGTTTTGGGTGTGCCATAAAAAAAAAAGAAAGAAACTGGAATAAATGGGAAATAACGATAATAATAACAATAAAAAAAAAAAAAACTAGGGATTGATCTTTTCGTCCTATCCTTGCCGATTCATATTTCCTTTTTTTAACTGACTTTCATCTTGTGTACTTACGGTTGTTCTGGAAAAGAAAAGTAAATGTCGGCGAATTCCGGGATATGTGGGGTCATTCTTCTGATGGGAAAATCACTCTGTTCAAAACTTTTAGATTTTACCTTGTTTAGATCCGTAATTTATATCAGCATGAAAGCCTCTTTGTTTTGATGTCCAATTATAAAGACAAATGACCTATTTGGAATCAAGGATATCTTAATCTCCAAGCAAGTGGTTCCATTCAATGAAAACAATTACTGATATATTCTATTAAAATTGATACACTCAAAAGACATTATATTCCTGTAGTATTCGTAACATCCTACGTTCTATGAATACTATTTGTATGAATTAATTTCCTTGGCCATCTGTTAATGGCAAAACCATATCGATAATGTAAATAATCTTGACACAATGGCTCAAAAAAGAAAAACACTGCACTTACGAAAACTAGCCATTCCAAACATATACCCAAAATATTTCAAGTTATAATAATAGATCATTGTGTATGTATTTAATGATTTTTATATCTTAAAGTAATGGTAAATATAAGTATATATATGCATACGCCATTGGTACCGCAATGGTCTGGTTAGCTTTTGCTCTTAAATCCGTATCTGTACACAATAATGAATTCTCTTTCTATAACCTTTTGGATCTTAGTACAAACGATGAAGCATCCCACACATTTATTGATCCACTCCACTATCCTTTCCCTTTTATCAACCTTTCATCATCAATAATCCATTGCCTATTATCTGTCATAGTAGCAGCCCCATTTGGGATAACTCAATTCCACTTGATCCAATTGCAGGTTTATGCTTTAGTACTTCCCGCCCCAAACAAAAACATCATTTCCTTTTTAGCTTTTTTCTTAACAGTTCAAGAGCTGATCAAGAAACGCTAATCAGTCAAAATTAATTTTATAGGGAAAAAAAGTGGTGATGTCACAAATTTCCTTTTCTGGTTTCAAGAGCAACACTTAATTCCACTTTTTGTGGTGCTCTTATTTTAACAGAGCGTGAGGCAATGTATAGCTCAATATGTTCTTTTTAATGCCATTTTTTCCATAAAAATGAGTATGAAAAGTGAAGGATTATGGCTTAAAATAGAAATGGGAAAGAAGAGGACGGATTAGTGAGAGTACGTAGAATATATCATTAAAAATTGAGGCCCTTATGTTTGCCAAGTACATGAGAATATATACACATGTAAACAATAGAAAAAGGAATACTTTTTTTCTTTATAATTTATTTTCCAACCAAAGTGTAAAGTTATGGAGATCTCGATAAAATGGATTTTGATTGGCTGTAACTATTCGCGTTTAAACTCAAAGTTGTTGGTGTTTTGTTGTTTTTGATTTGTTCTTCCTTTCAAGTGTCAATAAAAAAAATGTCTTTATTTTATAGAAATATTGGCTTACAAGCAAAACAGTTGAACAAAGTAAAGTGCTCTCAACGACAAAAAGGGACGTAAGCTTATTTACTCGAGTTTTCTTTTAAAATAGTCAAAGTTGTTTTTCAACAGGCAAATAATCCTGGGGGTAAAAAAAAAATAACAAGGAGAGACACTGTTAACAATATTAACGGTAGCAAAGACAAAATGGACTAGAAATAATCATACTTTCCGCCACACAGTTGAAGAAAAAGAGGCTGGTGCTTTACAAGACTTATTAAGGCGTGTGACAGAAATCGAAACTGGTGCTATTTCCACTCTCAAGTTCAAGCCAAACGTATGGCATAGCAATAACAATATAGAACTATTTACTTATCTGCATATATAGACACAATATTGCGTAGGATATTGTACAGCCGATCGTTACGACACTGATGAATTAAAGAAACAGTTGAATATTGGAAATCAAGATGGGTTTGAATTGATTGATTCTCAATATAAAGATCTACTTCATTTGCGAGATGCAAAGTACGGAGGAGAGATGTTTTTGTTTAAAAATGGTACCCTTACCACTTGGGGCTTAGAGAGAGCAAGAAGTGAAGGTTTTATCGAGCAATTTTTGAATGGGAATAAGTTCAAGTACGAAGCCAACTTGGAGTACACAGTGGATGAAGATGAGTACGTGAATATGTAACATATCAATGTGAGTTGTGAGCTAATCATGTGTGTATTTGTGAAAATAAAGATTATCGGATTTGAAGGGTGATGTTATCATTCTGAATCCATTTTTACCACCAATTATGTCATCCAAGGTTGCATTTTCTTATGGATTAGGACGTGTCGCAAAGCTGAGCAAAATAGAGGCTACGTTAAATCAGTTTTTGGAAGGCTTGTGCAATGTACCATCAAAAATAGCAAGTGGCGAGTTATTAAACATCGACATGTCCGATGTTCAAAAAACCGCTGGTCAGCTGCTTTTTTTCCAACAGAGTTTATTAATAAATGCTGAGGATGGCTTTTTGGATACGCCTGATTTGCATTGGACTAAGCCTGAATTAGAAGGTACGATAAATATATAAGCATGTAAGCAGCCTTGCTTAGTTGTTCTATTAGAATACTGTAACAAAGTATCACACCGCTTCGATGTGAAAACAAGAGTCAGGATTATCCATAAGAAAATAGGTAAACACACACACACACATATATATATATATATATGTTCATATGTAATAGCATCACGTATAATAATATATATGACTTAATTTTTGTTCACTTTTAATAGACTTTGCAAAAGATCTGCTTCGCTTGGCAAAGGAAACTGTCGACCTGAATCACACCAAATAATCAAAAATGGTAAACCTTTCTGCTGAGCTTCGGGAAAATATATTTTCTCGGTGTAACTTTAAATTATGAATTTTTTTCGTTCTTTGATTTCTTTTTTTATTTTTTCATTTTTTCATTTTCTTCTTGTTTTACTTTTTATTATTGTTGTTATTTTTCACTATCAATGAAAGTACTTTCAAAGACTGTAATTCTTCTCGTTTATTGTACTTTATGTATGTAACTAAAATATAAAGAAAGAGGTTTTATTTAATGTAACATTTGTCCATGTTTTTAGCTGTCCTCGCTAAAGGTGGAGGTGGTGGTGGTAGAGGCGGGGGTGGTTCCTCCTCTGGCTCCTCTGGAGGTAGTAGAGGTTCCACAGGCTCTACAGGATCTACAGGATCGACAGGATCGACAGGATCAACTGGCTCTAAAGGATCCTCGAGCTCTTCAGGTAATTTAGAATAATATAGGCATTAGCAAGCAGAGGATTTTTCATCTAATTAACCTATAAACCACTAGGAAAAAGCGGGGGTAGTACAACCACTAAAGGTAGTTCAGGTAGTTTCAGTAGCAGCAGCCCACCACCTTATTCTTACGCAAACACAAGAAGTAAGTAATTGTGCATAATACGGCATATAGAACAATGACTAACGATAATAACAATAATAGGTTCTTACACAAGCTATCCTCCTTCTTACGGTGGCGGTTACTCACCTGCCTCGAGATATGGATATTATGGATTCTACAATCCTTTATTGATGTATTGGTTTATTTTACCGCCATTTGCCTTCATTGGATATAATTCATACTATCACAGATATAACCATAATGATGGTTATTACTATGCACCGGACATCACCTATCAAGGTAGTAATACGGCCGATGTTGTTATTAATGGTACAGCATATTCTGGTGACGATGACGGACACAATTACCGTTATTCTTTCAACATTAGTACAAACAACCAATTCGCTATGGCTGATCATGCCTTTTATACATCGTCTGATCCCAATGCAAATCCTGCAGATTTCGCATACCGATTAGCATTCACTCATGTGGTCGAATTTGAAGACACGAACCAAAACGGATTCTATGACAGCAATGAAAAAATTATCGCTCTCAGTTCTTTGCAAAACTTGCAATGGCAACCATTGATTTTATCTAATCTTACAGTGCCTACCAACCAAAGCCAATACTATCTCGAGACAAAGACATACGCTAATGCCACCTATAACTCTTCAGCTGGTAACCCCACATTTGGAATCAACTTGACTTGGAGAGTGAGCAATTTGCAACTGAACAACACAGCACCAGTTATCATCCAACCCAATTCGCTACAATATGACTTTTCGCTTGTTAATTATCCATCATCCAACGCTTCTGCTGGGGCAAACAGACGCTTGGCCGTTGCTCAACTCTTCTCTTATCCACAGGATGAAACCATTAATTTTGATGTCAACATGACTACACCTGTAGATGTAGCCAACACCATCAAAACAAACACGACGTATGGTATTTCAGTTGGTAACTATACTCAAGGTAGATTAGAGTACCAAAATACAGTCAGTATTTCGGATGTGACAACAGGTGGAAGTCTTGATCCTAAAACCCTTGCTACTACTTCATATTCCGGTGCTGGTGATTGGATCTGGGGTGATGATGATGCTTCAAAGAGACAATCCAAGCTACTCTTTATTACCATCCCTTCAACTAATAATAATTCCATTTCTGGATTTGGTTTCTTGGACACAGATGTTATGGAAGCCATGGCCAGTGATGGAATCCGTTTAGTGTCTGGTATCTTGCCTGTGTTATTGGCCACTCTTTTGGCATTCTACCTTTCGTAAATCCATTAAAATATCATACAATTGTATTTAATGCTACTAGTACAATTTAATATACACGTTATAGCTAATGAGCATATTTAAATAATAATATTATATCTAAAATAAATTAATAAATCAGCAATGATCGTAGTCTTATTACCATTTGTTTATGCTTTTTGTATACTTTTCTTATAGCTATTGTGATTGGCTAGTTATCTTTATACGTTAATGCTATTGCCGACCGGACCATCAATAAATCCATAGTTTAAATATTTGAGATATACTATTGCCTTTGAATATTTTATTTCTACAGGATTCTACAGGCATATGCTTTATCTTTTGTTTGCTCATATTAGCTAAATACTTTCTTTTTTCTTTAAAAAAGGGGAAAAAAAGATGAAGTATTTGAATAAGACAGCAAGAGCCTGAGGAACATGTGTGAATAAACTATTGGGCAGCTTATTGTTTTGGTTTTGCTTTTTTTTTTTACTTTATGCATCATTATTCATTAGTAGTACCTTACCTTTACTATAGTTATTACATCAATAAGCAGTCATCTTGTTGAATGTGAATACCACTTATTCATTCAAGTAAAGAAATAAAAAAAAATACAGGTTAAACATTCTTTTTTTAGAACTGTTTGTTTGGTACAACCTTGTATTTCTTATTGGCTTATTTTTCTTTAGTTGAAAAATGGTAACCAAGCCCTTATAAAACAACAACAACGCATTGCTTTATGTTTTTATCATAAAAAATATAGTTAAATACAAAAAAAAAAGTATGGTTATTATTGTAGAAAAGTGATTAACGATGGTAAGGAGTAAGAGAAACAAAAGGAGTAAAAAGGCTTATCATATAAAAATATAAAACCTATTTTCTTGGCTTTCAAAACCTTCTAAAAAAGTGTGAAGAAACCATTTAAAGTCAGCCAAGATGCGAGGGAAAACGGGCTTATCGTTTTTCTTTTCGTTTTTTCTTTCTTTTATTAAACTTCACAGTTACGAAAAGCAATCTCTCTCTTTTTTTTTTTAAATATTCCAAACGAGATATTTGTGATATTGACAACAAAAGGAACAATAACAAGATAGTAGAGAAACAATAAAGTAACAAAGAAAAAAGTATTTTCAGCTAGTGGATAATCGCTAACTTGTTGATTCTAAATAACAACACTAAAAAGACGTGTTTAATAAGTAGCGTTCACAATGACCAATTTAATAAACAAAAGAATATTTTCTATATTATTTCTACTTGTTACGTTGACATCATATGCTAGAACTGAAGAAGTTTATTTGGTAAGTGACGAAGAATATGCTAATAATATTATATATAAATATAAATATAAATAATAACAATATATTAGACAAGTAACGACGAATCGGCTACTTCTTGTTCAGGCGTATGGAGTAAAGGTTCTATTCCCGGTGGATCACAACCATACATCAAAGGTATTGTATTATACTTTGATATTACAACTTTAATATCTTTGGTACTAATATGTATTTGTTACTTCAGTATCTGTGGGGGGCGAGTCAAAGGGACAAGCTTCTTTACTTATTTATGAATGGAAAGACTTTGAAAACCTTGGTGATTATGATAGCCAAACTGGAGAGGTACAGAGAGAATAAGAGAGGATACAATAACTATTATGGTAATGCTAACCGTTACATACAGTACACTTATGTGTGTGATTCCATTGCAGTAGCAGATAAAATTTGTAAATCATCTCAACTTGGACAGTTTATTGCTCGTATTCCGGCCGATCAGCAGAACACAACAAGTATTATGACAACATCCCTTACTCTTAATGGCAGTAACCCTGAGGTTGCACTTTATAAGGTCGAGGAAACCGGTTATTATTGTGTGGCATTATTCCCTACTGGTAATGGTACTTACTTTGAGGCTTGGGTTGAGTGGAAATTTCCTTATGGAGAATTGCCTGCTGTTGATTATCCCAAATTACTGGTATGTAGAGAAACATTGTAATATATTTGTAAACTATCCTATATGACAATACTGACATTGTCTTTTGTAATATTCAAGTTATATGGTGCATTTGCTGCCATGTATCTTATTGTTGGTCTTTTATGGGGTGTTCAAAGTTATCGTAATTGGAGTGACATCTTACCTGTGCAGGTAATATATGATGATATGGATGGTCAAAAGATGGATTAATACTCACATGGTAATAGCATTTCTTGTCGGGAGCTATTTTTTACCTTACTGTTGAAATGGCATTTAATCTTGGGTACTGGGTTGCCTACAACCAAACAGGAAAACAATGTAAGTTTATTCTTTCATTTCTATTCATTGAAATTGAATATTTTAATTTATATATATATAACAATTAGCCTATGGTTTACTTGCTCTTGTGGCTTTATTGAATTCCGGAAGAACAAGGTAGAATGGATAGGAGAGAATGAAAAAAAAAAAACAGTCGTGCTAATATTTTTTTTCTTTCTCAAGTATGTCGTTCTTTATGCTCTTGATTGTGTGTATGGGTTATAGTGTTGTCAAGTAGGTTATCATAATGGGAAGGAAGTGAAACATATTTTGTTAATCAATTTTCCTGTAGACCAAGTTTAGGATCTGCTATGAAAAAGTGTGTTATTTTGGCAAGTGCCCATTTTTTCTTTGGCGTCATTTACACTCTTGGTACCATGTTACTTTCGCCCGAAACAGCTGGACTTTTGATTCTTTTAGTTATTTTCCCTCTTTCTATTACAATGACAATTTTCTATGTCTGGACACTTAATTCAATTACAAACACCATTCATGATCTCGAACTCCGTAAACAGCATGTCAAGGTGGTGATGTACAAGAGACTTTATCGCTTGCTGCTATTCTCAGTCATTGCCGTTATCTCCATTTTTATTTTAAATATGTTTGCGTTCTCTGGCCGCATGGAGATTGATTGGGCTGCAAAGAACTGGAAATATAGATGGATTATGTTGGATGGTTTATTGAACATTTTGTACTTTATTGTATTCCTTGTCATCATCATATTGTGGAGACCAACAAGTAACAATGCTCGCTATGGATTAATGCAGATTAGTCAGGACGAAGAGGAAGCTCTAGATTTGGAGGAACGTTTGCGCAGAGCTGAAGGTCATCAAAACAACGATGGCGAAATTCAGCGTCGTTTGGATGATGAGTCTGCTATCTTTGGCTTGGGTGGTGAATTGAGCGACGATGAAGAAGACCATCGTCCTATTTCGAATGTCGAGTTATCAAACATGACACGTAAAAGTGAGGAGAGAAAACCAAATACCCGTTCAAATGGTAGAGGTGAACAAAGCGCTTTATTACAAGTAGACCAAGATGATGATGATTATGATGACAAGTAAGTTGATTGAATTATTTTGTCAATACTATGATTATTAAATAAGCACTCATCTCTCTTCTTTTTGTTTTAAAAAGTTTGGATGATAGTGAACATGCAGGATTAACGAAGAATGCTCGAGATATGTCATAGAAGAAATTTATATCATTTTGTTATGTTCAATGAAAAGAGAAAGACATAGCACACTCCTCTTTTTACACATGTAAACTTATAAAAACTACTTGTAGTTATTAAAAATAAAGCATCTTATATTATATATTATAAAAATAAGAAATGTATCAATAGTGTATTTTACAATACAATAATGATATTGCTGCATTAAAGTTAAAATGAACACAATTATTTTATAAATAAATGTCACTGTTAGTGCTACATGCAACAAGAATTACTTTTAAATAATAATAGATCAGATATATTAGGTATAGCTTTTAGAATAAATAAATTATCAAGGGTCCTGATCAGCATCTACTATGATATTAATAGTGTACCCTACATTGCTCATCAAAAAAAAAAAACTTTAGTTTAATCGGAAGCCACAGTCTAACCCAGATATCAAAACGCTGCATTATAGATAAAAAAAAAATTCTATATTCGAGTTTCGAAATGCTATTAACGTACTTCATTGGCCCATCATTATTTATTTATTTTTTATTAAAAGGAGTGAAGTAAAGACTACCAGAAGTATTCCGATTTCTAGGTTATTCCATTAGCCAGTATTCAGATATCAGGATCCAACTTTACATGGACAAGATGATTTAATTAAAATATATAGTTTTTTTCACAAGAAAATAAACTCAATTGAGAGCATTGTTACCCCTATTTAATACTATTCTTAGGCATTACTGATCCAGTAATACGTGAGCTTGCGAAATAATAAACATTGAATACATCAGAAACTGTAATACTTCGGCAAAGGTAATTGTCTCTTATTCTTTATCTCGCACTGTATAAATAGTATTATAATATTATTAATTTTATTCTATGGCCGAGACTATGTTCCATTTGTACGAGATGATATCCCATGTCTCCACTATATTCCCACTGGTTTTCAATAGTCAAGACGTATTCGCATGGAATTATACTCTTCTTTTTTTTTTAAAAAAAAAAAAGCCTTATATTAGCATATCAACGTTGATAATAAAACAATCTTATACAATCTATTATATGGGGAATCCTGGTGAGCATTTAGAAATAAAAAAAATAGCATATCGTATGAAAAACAAACCATTCACTATTACTAATTAACCATTCCCAAAAATCCGATAATTTATTCCGCATGATACATCATATCAAGTTCCTATATACGCAAAGCATTGGGTAACAATGAAGAAAATGCTTATTTATAAAAGAGTTTTTAGTTTTCCCTTCATAACACTTTAGTAACATTATTGTAACTGTGTCGGACAAACTCTATATAATGAAGGCAATCCGGGGGGATGCATGTCCAAAAATGGCTTAATGTATCGTATATAATAAACTATTATTCATATCGACCCGGTTGCATCCTATAGTATAGATAACTAAAAAAGTAGATGTTATTTGTATATGTGTTTTTGAAAGTAAAAAAAAGAAGGGAGAGGTACATGAACGATCTTCCAAATTTCAAGCAAGAAAAGGTGGTACACATACTCCAAGTTTTTAGACTCAAATATACTAAATTGATACCAGATCTTATATTTGAACCGATCTTTTATTATCGAGTTATGACCTATTATGGCAAATAAAAGTACAGATCACATTATAGACAAGTTGTTACTATACTAAACCTTATTAAGCCTTCCGCTACAGTAGAAGGAAAACCTTGGGTTTGTATCTCTGCCAATAACAATATAAGAAGTTATCTAACCAAGTGATTTTATCTTGTATTCACAGGTACAAGATTCCTAAATAGACTCGTATGTAGGTCTGGGGTTGAATGATGAATCTAGAATTCATAAATATGACATTATTTGACTCACTTTGTACTATTCTGTGACAGTTTAATGTTTTCGTTTTGTATAATTGAAAAAAAAAAAAAGTATTTTACATTGTATTTTTCGCCACGTTGTCTGGCTTTAAAAGGGGAGTATATAATTTTTTTTCATTTGACAGCATAGATTTAAGCGGCACTTGAGGTATATTTATTTAGTAAGTAACATTGGGTCGATTTACTTTTTTTTTACTTTTTTTCCCTTTTGTTTACTAATTTTTTCAAAATCAGTTTCCATGCCAGTTGTATCACTTTTTTCTGGAGCAAAGCAACTTAATATTGATCTTGAAGAATCCCTTATACTTCTTAGAGGTTCTCGGCGTGAAAGAGTGACTCAAACTATACGTGGTGAAGTCAATGTAATTTTGACTAGACCACTGTTGTGCTCAAAAGTCGTAATTAAATTTATTGGCAAATCACACAGTTTATGGCCTGAAGGTAGGTTATTTCTTTGAAACAAGACGATGCTATTTCAATACTAATATTACCTTTCAAAGGGATGGGTGCAAGGAAAACTAAGTTTTATCATGAGAAAGTCATTCATGAACAAACTATTGTTCTACAATCATGGTCTAACGATCCAAAAGAAGAAGGTACACTGTCACCAAATTTACACCGCTGGCCTTTCCAGTTCCTTTTAGCGAATCACTTAATTGAAACAATCGAAGACGACCAAGCAAAAGTATATTATTATGTAACAGCCACCATTCATAAAGTAGGAATGGGAGTGACCAAACTTCGCACTCACCGTGATATCCTTCTATTACGCACACCAAGCAGCTGGTCTGATTCAGCATTAGTGAATAGCTCGCTTCCTACTACCTCCATCATATCGGAGAGAAAGCTTGATGTTTGCGATGCTCACATCTGCATAGAAAAATCTGCCGCATCATCCGGTACACATTTTCCCATTGTTCTCAGCATATCACCGAACGAAAAAAACGTTTACATCGAATCAATCTCGGTTATCTTGACTGAAAAACGTTCGTACAGAATCCCAGAGTTTCAAGCGCGCCGTTTTGAACAATACGACTACAAAGTTTCACTGGCTGATTTAGAAAGTTTGGAAGATTCTGCGCTCATTGAGACACAAGGTTTACTTCCTCGACTCACTTTGAAAGAAATGCGCCGCTTATTGGGGGTTAAAAACGCTCATTTACCACTTGATGGTGGCCCCTTTCGACATCGACTTATATTTTCACTTCCAAATTGTGCCAACTTGAATCATTCTACAACCTTTTCAGAAATTGATATTAGTCATGAACTAAAAATTCGTATAGAATTATTTTCGGACAAAAATAAGTTGGAAAAGGACTTTTCAAGATCCACTATTCGGTTGGATACACCAATTACCATTCTAGACTGCAGACTTAAAGAAGATTACACTAGTCTTCCAACATACGAAGAGGCATTGCTAACCGACGGTAGTACTGATGAGCATGACAAAGCTGGCTCTCCGACCAATTGCTTTTTCGCTTGCCCTTGTTATTTAGCATTTAAAAAGAAGACTCAATGTAACAGAAAAGATTGGATGAGAAACAGGGAGCAGCAGCGAATTGAAGCACAAGCAAACACTTTGGAAAATACGCCCCCACCTTCATATGATTCAATCGACCCGAAATAAGGAAGAAAATCGTTATTCCTCTCGTTCCTTTTATTACACTTTACCCATACCCTCTTAATATATGATATGTAAAAAAAAAATAAGTAGTTTGCATATACTTCCTGAGTATTTCTTTCTCTTATTTTTGCAACTAATATGTAAAATAACAATAGTATTATTAACCTTAGAAATTATAAATAGTTTAAATCCCCTTGTTTTTTTTTGATAGAAAAATACGTATTACAATTTCAGATCAGTTATTTATACCTTATACTTATAATCAGTAAATTTTACCATTAATGCATTTCAAATGTTGAACTATGAGCAAGGACTTGGGTAGCGGAATGAAATCAAGTTTTTACATATTACACATTTAATAATGCATTTCAATCTCGTGTATAATCGAGATAATAGCAGAGATCGAAAAAAAATCCGTGAATTCATTTGGTAGAACCATAATATTCTGATTTTTCAAAGTATTTATATTAAAGCAAGATATTAGTTATTGTTAATCAAGAGATAACCACCTTATGTTAAATATATATATATTAAAAGAAAAAAAGAAAAAGCCTGGGAGATATATTTAGAAACTTCGAACGACGATATTTCCAATGTATGGCACCTAAAAACACCTCAATCTCATTTAACAGAGAAATAAATGTAGACCTAGAAAAAGGAAAATAGCTACGATTTTTTTTTTTCTTTATTCACATAATTTGTTGGTATGAAAAATGATTATAATAATATACAGATAATAATAAGACATAAGTGTGTCAGATATGAGTAACGCGAGATTTAATGATAAGACGATAACTTTTTTTCGTCAGGAATAAATTCTCGGCCAGCGACATTCACAGTATTGTTCTTCTCTTCAACTAAGTTAATATTTGTAACGGGGTAAGGTACAGAAAGTGTCACATCTTCGATATCGTCATTTTCAATGTTTACGGACTTTATATAGTTATAAATACAGAATGCAAAGTGAAGCTACATAAAGTATATGTGAGTATATATGTATTTAGTGTGGTAAAAAAAAAATACCTTGAGGAGCATATTTAGTGCCATGGCAATGATAATTACCCAAGCACTGCGGAGATACATGGTTTCACATGTTTCCATGTCAAATTCATCATCCTTGATTTCGCTTACAATTTCACTACATATTTCGGAATGCATACTGAAGAACATATACGCACTTGCAATGGAAAACATAGTATGTAGTGTTAAATCTGCCCAGTAATACGTCGAAAAAAAGCGTAATTGTTTCAAATTATTCTACAAATTATAGATCATAAGTATCTTTTCTTTTCTTTTTATTATAGTATAAATACCTGAACAACACCGAAAGCACCTGCCAAACAAGCAAATGCAGAAAGATAATAATATGCCGTTAAACCCAACACAAAATAACTATCTGCTTCATCAAATTCATCCGAAAGCGCCGTTATCGCTAAGGAACCATAAAGGTGACCAATGGCACCCAATACAGATAGGAGTAATGTCGCGGTGCTATCGTACAGATATTAGTAATGTATATATTGAAGTTGAAAGGAGTATCCATACCGAAGATTAATACAGAAACAACAGCGTTTTAACATTATAATAATAGATAAATAAAAGAAAAAAAGTGAAAAGCGAAAAAAAACAAACAAGAGATGCGTTACTTTAAATGTCTTTTTTTTTATCCGGATGATTAATTTTCCATAAATAGCCAATAATCGTGAACTCGGATAAATTGAGTTTATTTTGCTTTATCAAAGTTTTGAAATTATTCTCTTCTCCATTATATTATAATTAAGCTGCTTAGCCGAGGGTTGTATTAAATAAGAATTGAGTACAAGTAGCTCTATTTTTTTTACTAGAAAAAAAGAAATCAATCCACTACTCTTAGTATGATTACTAATACAATGATGCATAATTGAGTATATGAATCGAGAGTATTAAGTAATAGCAATGATCTCAGGTAGCATCGGGATTAATGATGATAAAATCAAATCCCTACTCAGAGCATTTTAAAGAAATAAAAAAATCCAAGGTAGTGCATTTACCCTAACAAACATTGACACCGGTTCAGGATATATAACTTTTCATAATTAATGTTATTAGAAGAAAGAGAAGAATTTTATCACAACGGTGATATTTTTATTTATAAGCGTAAAACCAACGTGTCTAATATTACCCGCAAACCCTATATTATGTTTTCCGATTATGTTTTCCAGATATCAATTTGTATAAGGGTAAGGAGTCTGAAAATAAATCAACACATTGCAATAGTAAGATAGGAAGCTATCAATATTTAGAACTTACCAAATGAATGGAGTGGAGAAATTAGCATAAGATTGAAAAAAAAAAAAACTTTTGGCATATTGAATTTCATAAAATAAAAACACTTTACCATCTCAGAGGAGTATGGCTACCGCTGGTAGTGATCCGATTCACGCTTCTTTTTTTAAAAAAAAATACGGGAGACTTTTCGTTAAATTCAGTGTATAGTTGACTGATTTTCGTTGAGAATTCTGAAATGGTTTACCAAGGAAAATCTGACAATCCAACCGAGAGGCCGGATATCTGGTCATGAATACAGTGACTTTGGGTTGTTACAAACAAAGATACCGTTGATCGATTTTAAGGACTTTTTGGCGCCCTCTTTAGTAATTGTGATGGGGTGTACCAGCTTTTGATAACAAAATTGGCATGTCTGTAATGTATTGTTTTCATTGGTGATGCAAATTTTTATGTACAAACTGTGGATTTTTGGTTTCCACGTTCCACCATATCATAAGAAGGATTCTATTCGCGACCCGCTGAATATATCATTATCCATAAATCCCAAGGCAGTATCTACAATCATGTAGTTGCATGTGATATAGAGAAGCATAGGCTGTCACGATCCTAGTTATATGTTGCATGCTCAAGAGCAACAAGTGCTCAGGTATTAACTTTAATTTTTAAAAACAACTAATTAAAGTCACCAAAATCATTATTATCAGAAACAAGGGGTGATATTAGATGGGGTATTGAAGAAAGGTTACTCACTGTTCAACTGACTCTTAATTTTGAACATCTATCGTCTAGAACTGCTAATGGCACTCATAGCCTTCAGCTTATATCACATAATGTTCAGAGCCCAAGTAAACATTTGGATCAGATCATTAAAGATCATGTTTACTTTATTATGATATATTGATGTTCAATTAAACCTAGACTGTTTTCAGTAGGTACTATTCTATCGCAAGCTTTGCTTTAGTTTCTAGAATTGATAATTATGCACATTCTGTTAAATCATGTGGATCATGCGTATTCAGGAATAACGAAACACTCGAAAGATCATCTTGGAACTACATTTCTGGTTCTAGAGTATCTGAAAATAACACCAACAATTAATCAGTCAGTATTATTATAGTCACCTTTAAATATTCTCTTTACTACAGCGTATATTCATCACCTAAGGTTCAATTTCCACTTCTTTAGGAATCATTATAATACATATTCTCACAAGACGCTTTATTATCTGGACAAATTTCATTAATTACAATTGCTGGTGACTTTAATCTTGATTTCAGTGTGGAGTCGCCTGAAAAAGACAGATTTTTCCAGCTTATTGCTCCCTTTGGGTTATCTCGATTCCTTCCTTCAACTATCGACAGAACGACAAAGAATATGACTCCTATAGACAACATCAGGAATATCTTTCATCTTTATTCTATCATGCTTATCTTTTTTTCTTACGAGATTTGAATCATTTTCACCAATTGTCTTGAAGTATTTATATTGTACAAACTGTTCATCATCACTGTGACTCTTCATTACTTTCATGTCTTCTTTTTTTTTTGCAGAAAAGATTGCAGTTATGTCAAAAAAAAGGAGTTTTGATTTTCCATCACTC
>VCJK01001895.1:32374-49539 GCA_024139485.1 Backusella psychrophila | reverse complement strand
AAAAAAAAAAAAAAAAAAGGTTGTTATACAATCTAATTTTTCTACAATTAATAAGACAGATACTAAATCAAAATCTAAGGAGAAGCACGATCAAGAAAAGTCTTAAACGAGCGCTGATTGATACATCATAGATTCTCTGGAAAGTATCATATCATATGACAACCATACATTTGCAGTCCAGCTATTAGATATCCAAAAATACTTTTTGAAAAAAAAGGTCATTTCAAAAATCAGTCTATCGAGGAGATAACCCCTTCCTCCTGTCCATTAGCTTCCTAGCAAATCGGTAGCTAATAAAAGTGCTTATTGCAGCAAAAAGTTAAGATAGATCCTCGGGTAGAACTTAAATTTCTTTGGGAAGATTTGTATAACTACATCCGCTTGATACTGCCGTCAAATAAGAGTAAATAATAACTCAATATGATAGCTTAACTATTTGTTAAATACATATCAAGCTGAATAAAACATAAAAAGTGATAAGTATATCTTGAATTGTAAATATTATGATCATGCTATAATATTAAATTAAATGTATGCTAATAGATAATCTTTGAAGGAGGTTCAGGTTCCCTTATTTTTGTGAGAACTTAATATATTTACATCTGAATTACTACCAATATCGCCATATAGAAGGGTACGGAAAGTCACAAGTATGTACTTGGGTTGTATAGCTCTCAGATAATTTTAAACCTGAATCTTATAAATAGCTAACGGCAAAATATATAGTACACTCATATAACTAGGCTTTTTTTCTTTATTGAAATCGCCTGGAAATCCTACTAAGCTTTAATGATTCGAAACAACGAAAGCGCCACTTTGATTCCGGATTAGAGTAGCTAAATTCACTAACACGCCCCTTTTTTCCCTAAAGGACAACATGTCTATCCATGTGTCATTCAAA
The DNA here is from genome assembly GCA_024139485.1 of Backusella psychrophila. NCBI lineage: Eukaryota > Fungi > Mucoromycota > Mucoromycetes > Mucorales > Backusellaceae > Backusella > Backusella psychrophila. The sequence continues at coordinate 48,638 of VCJK01001895.1, read as the reverse complement.
AATGAGAGGTAATATTTCTACTTAATAACCTTATTTTATTCAGGAAATTACAAAAAGTCAAAACATATTTTCAAAGAGTCAGCTCTGAATAAATATTTGTTATCATTGCAAATAAAACATGAAGACTCTAAACTTAAATCTCAAAATTATAACAGAAATTAAGACTGATATCCTATACTCATCCATAGGTCTTTTAAATCGTCTTTTATAAAGCATTGATAGTACAGAAACAACGGCTATCCGGAAAGCACAAGATATGGGTAAATTGATAAATGAATGTTCTTATCATTTTTAAATGAAAAGAAAGGAGGACTAGGAGTTTGGATGGTGATATCTTAATTGATGTATTATGGGTCACTCTAACCAAACCATTTTAGGAGTGCCATTCATTATGTATTTTTCAAATAAATGCTATGACGTTCAAGCGCCCTTCGAATAAAAAAAAGGTGCTAGCGATGCTATGGATCAGCATTTAATATTTTGCTCGAAGGCTATCTAAGCCATAGGTAGTTTCGTTTACATATATATCATGTAAAGGCTACCCAGATATGGGGATTGTCAGAGGTGATAATTTCCCGTACTTTATGTCCATCCACAGTAAGCTTTTGTTTTGTTTGGTGACAGCTCATATTAACTCTAAAGTAGCCTACTATCATATGATCGCTAAACTAACTTTTGACGAATGAATGAATAGATGAATATGCCATATCACTCCACAATCATTTATCCGACTATCGTTTTTCTTTTTTCTTTTGGGCTGATCAATAGACACTTTAGCCGAAACAGACGCTAAAAAACGGCGCTTTAACTACACTCTGTGCTGATGAGAACTACATAATGTTGTGGAAATGAGCGAGTGATAAATGTAAGGAGAGAAAGTAGTTGTTTGTGTCGACTGACTGGCTCTTTATTAATTATGACTAATTTAGTATTTTAAACAAGCTGTTATACCATTGTAAAAGATAACACAGTTGTAACTGACACAAGACCTTTTGTTTCATTAATGTTTTTCCCTATTTTGTTAATAGATGCATTGTTGGTTATCTGCGATGCATGTTTGCCGAGTTTGTTTGTGGCAATTGTTTGGCTTTTAAACTAAATAAATCAATAAATAAACTAATAAACTAATGATAATTTATGGTAGAGGAAAAGCAGCAATCAAATATCATGAATTTATTTTAATCCTTAAACATATAAGCAGGATTTTACATGACGAAAAACAAAAAAAGTTATAATACAAGTGTACAAAAAAAAACTATAGATACAAACAAGGAAAGGAAAAAAAGAAAAAGAAAAAAAGAAGAATGAACAATAGTAAAGTAAAAAATATACAAAAAAGGGTATGCCAAGTGAAATTCTTTTTTTTTGGTTTTTGGTTGTTTTCTTGCCTTGAATTGAATAGTTTGAAAAAATCTAGGTATATTGTCGCTTTTTTTGTTTGAGTTTGATGAAAGCTTTAGCAAGCGATCTTAAGCATGGAGCGAAGACCGTTCTGGATTTCGGAAATTGACTGGTGTTGCTCCAATTCATAAGAATAGACTGGCTTTTGCTGAGGAATGAGAAGATTCATGAGATAAGCGGATTGATGTTGGAGAGAGGGAGTAGAAGACATGTACAACGGTTGAGGTTGGTTAATAGGGGAACCACGAGGGCTAAAAGAAGGAATAGGGAGTGCGCTGGGGACAGGCGCATTGTTGAAGGTGGGACCAGCATAAACTTGTTCGGTTGAGCTATTTCAGCAATAAAATAAATATTTTGCCGTCTTATAGTTTATTGTATTACTAATTACCTCTTATCGAGACGCTTAACTGGACTTTGGTCTCTAGAAGAGCGGGCTTGCTTACGAGGAGTTGCCTGCAACTTGTTCACATCATCAGTTTTCTTGGGATGCATACGAGGGGAACTAGACTTGGTGTTCTTAGGGGAAGAGGGAGTGGAGGTATTCTTTGCGTTGCTCTTTGCAGAGTTGTTCTTGTTGGAGGAGGTTTTGGAAGTGCGAGTGTTCATGTTTTTATGATTAAAAATATATACAAGGTATAATAATAAAAGTAGAAAAATATATAAATATATTATAAATATATTGCTGAAAAGTTGCAGGTGTTTATTCGTTTAAGTTTTTCAATTTTACTGATGGTAAAGATGAAGGAAGAAAAAGAAAAGAGAAGAGAATAGGTTCTATTTATGTGAAAAATGGCCCTTGTATAATTGTATTATAAAAACTCAGTAAAATTTAATTGGTTACAGTGTAAATGAAACATGAGAGTTGGTATGTCCTAATTTGGTGTCTCATGATGCTATTTTATTTTTCTGTTTTTCCATTTATTTTTACCCCTTTTTCCTTTTTTTGCCCAATGTCCTACACTTTAGAAAGAAAGCTCCAGTTTAACAGGCAACGTAACAAACCCGATAGCTATGGCCTCTTCTGATGTTAAATTTTATGTAGATCTTTTCTTATACTATCAATAAACCAAACAAGAAGGTACATTTGATATAAATTAGATTTTTATACTTTTTTTATTATTATACCGCCAACTTAGTATTTCTGATGCACAACATTGCCTCGCATCGTAACTACTGCTGCAGATCTATCGCTCCCAATCAAGTTGCTTCTTCATTTTTAAACAGGCAAACTACATCCATCACCTAGCTCATGCACCTTTTTGCCTCATACCGTTCATTTATAAACCTTAAATAAACTTATTATACAAGCAAATGAAAACTACGACTGAGTTCATTTTTGCTTGGTGGCACAGATGAATACGTTTCAAACCAGAACTGAAATAAAATAGAGAACTGTGCTTGCTATATAAGGCAGAAGGATAACAAGATCTGTATATATGTTGTGCTATTCCGCCATGTGGTTTATCCAGCCTTTTTTTTGTAGTTTTTTTCTTTAGAAATCCGCTTATTTGTTACTCTAACCGTATTTAGAAATCCGCTAAACGTTTTTGGATTTACATGAAAACTTTCATTTACTTTTCTCAGTCTATTATCTAGTAGTTGGCTTGCAAAATACAACCAAGTTTTGTTTATATTAAGGCCTTCAATTAAAATTGAAGTTACATTTTTAATATCTTCATGTGTATATAGCAGCTTTGGTAAATTTTCAGAATTCTATTTTAAGTAAATTTCAGTAAAAATCAACGCCAGGGCGTTGCTTAACAATTTCAATATGAATAGTTGTATTTATGATATAGTCAATAAATTTGACATTTTCTAAATTGTACTATACGTAGCAGAATTCAAATGCTAAAGAAAATAATCGTCCACTGTTCTCTGAATACGAGTGGAAACGTCCAGGAATGCTAAAGTACTTATAATATCACATTGTTATAAAATAATAAGAGTAATAGTCACATTATGGTTCTTAACTAAAGTAAGTCTTATCAGACAACTTAAATATGTAATTGACTAAATGTGACTGAATATTTCATAAAGTAGTGACAATATGTAACGAATTGGGCCCATATTACCTGTTACTTAAACCATGTCGAGCAAGAAAGAGTATAGACAAAAAGAAAAACACAAGGTTACTACATACATCACATTGAAGACTTTGAAACTCTAACCAAACTCTGTGATAAAAAGTAGGCAGAAAGAAAAGGCTATTTAACAGTTCGTTATCCATTCAATGGTAATTAAAATAATTGTGTATACTTGAAGAGAATGGAACCACCAAGGTATGCCAAACTTTGAGGAAGAACAAAAAAAGCATGGATTTCATTAATGGTGTGTTTAGCAATATACATTATGTATAGTCATTTAATTAAATATTTTGAATATTTAATTCATTTTATAATGCTTAAAATAAAATAAAAAATAATAATAAAAAAAAAACAGTATTAGAACGGCTTGACTTCATAACGCCGTCCACACAATGAGCACTTGTTCCAGCCCACAATTTGATCCGTTTTTTCCCTCAATAGTCCTTGAAAAGGTTAAAATCGAGACTCTGAAATTAATTCCGTAATGACTAAATATAGAAAATAAACGAAATTGATTGGTAAAGCTAATGTGGTTTGATATTCACCAATCAATTATTTTCATTCCTGCGAAACATGTTCAAAACGGAGTTAAAGTATGAGAGAAAAAGAAATCAAAAGATTTGCAATTTGGAAAAAGAAATAAGTATGATATCACTTTGTAATGCAAAAAGCGAAAAAGAAAAAAAAAAACGATTGTCGCATAATCTGCCGTTTTCTTTTGCAAAAAAATCACTTGCTGAGTTGTTCTTCAGTTTGGGACGATATTTCATATCTTTAATAGTTTTTTTATTTTTAAAAGTATGGTTTTTGTTAGAGCCTCATCCTTTAGAAAGTCCAGATGCTGGACTAATACTAACTGATTTTTTGGCTATTCGCATGTACTACTAAAACGGTAACCAGTGAACTGTTTTGAAAGAAGGAAATAGTATACTCACTCTATCGTGGTTTATGTAAAGAAGTGGAAGCATTAAAGAATATATAATACAACCCAAATATATGTCTCTGTATCGATTATGAAATATTATTGATACCGTTCAAATTAATGTTCAATGCGAAATAATTCCTCAAAATATTAGCTTTTGCTTACTATAACTGGAGTTCATTTTCTCTGAGTTCAGAAAAAAAAATAAGCTGTTCAAAACAATTTTACACCTTAATTTTGGTTTTGATGGATGGATTCACCGCCTCTCTTAACAGCAATGAAACCTTGAAGCATATGTAAATAATAATAACAACTGTATCACAACAAAAATCTATCCTGTTTTATTTATCAGTTAAGTGCCTGCTATGGGTCGTTATCTTTTGTCTATTATCATTGTTTCTCTCGCTTGTTTGAGTATAAAAATCGTTTACTGGAACTGCATTATTCAGACTTCCCTGAGTTAGAGGAATTATATCTGACCCTTTTCGTTTGGTTGTAGTTATCTGCTCTTGGTTTGCTAAGCAATAAATGAAAATATATCAATGTATATGCATATAAAAAGCTCAAAAAACATACCAGTTTCGTTTTCCAACGATCCGTTTGTTCCACTCAAGCCTCCATCAGATAACCTCTTCTCACTATTGAGGAATTTGGAGATACTATCCTCGCGTACTGTACTTTTCATATTAGAGTATGGCTGGTTAGTAGCGGCGCATTTAGTTACAGAGACAGGATTCAATTCAATACTAGATTGTAGACGTATGCGCGATGACATAGTTTGGGTTTTTCTGGTAGTACTGGCGTATCGGCTTATTCCAGAAAAAGGAGCAGGGAATAAGTCTGCAGCTCCAGGATCGTTTCCACCATGTTGACTTCCAGCCAAAGCATGCTGCTCATAAACCGTGTTTTTTTCGTTAATGTTCTCCTTATTTTCAAAAAACCAAAGTAGCCCCCGTGGTCGTTTTTTGTTGTCTTCACTTTGCTCCATATTATTCAATAACCGTTCACTACTGTCTGGTTGACTTTTTGAATTATGCAGCAAGGCCACGCCTGAACATATACCGAGAAAACCTAATACACATGTAACCACATCTACAGGAGATGCATCAAAGCCTCGATATAATACAATTGAGCTTACAATCGTCATTGTCGTAAAAATCACATAATAAGTTGGCGTAACGAGTGCAGTGTTAAATAAGTTGAGTGCTTTGTTAAGATATACAATCTCCACCACCAATGTTATGATAACAACAGCCAATACAAGGTAGATAAACCAATTGGTAAATTGATTTTCACGTCGACTAATTGAATGAACAACTGCAGCACCTAATCCTTGAGTAAACACTACTGAAATCGATCCTATCAAAGAACATACTGAAACATAGACCAACATATTCTTTTTTCCCCTATTTTATTATTGTTGATACGATAAATTTGGCTACAAAATAAAAGGTACATACCATTTTGGTCCGCAATAAAAAATCAAAACAAATGACACAACTGTTGCTAGTCCAGCATAAACCAGAAATCCTGTATATATATATATTTGATAAAATGTTAATAATGGTAATCGATTGATGGCAAATCACCTTTGCTCTCTTTTTACTTGCCTACAGAAAGCACCAATTTTTTAAAAGCCTCTATCGTTGTATCTGCGGAGCTTTGTTCAGGGGCATGCACTACAATCATAACAGCGCCAAGAATACATTGAAGGCATCCTATTTTTCCTTGAAAACTCAGTTTCTCTTTTAAAAATATAGAAGAAAGCACGGCACTGTATTAATTTAGTATGTATAGTAGATATACATACTTTATATTGTATATTAAGAAATATTATATCTATTGTGATATGTACCTAATAACGACGCTCAGAGCTCCTAAAGGTGTAACTAGAATTGCTTGTGTAAACGCATAAGCTATAAAATTACACAATTCCCCCACAATCACTTAAAAACCATGTGTATTTAGTAAGAGATAATAAAATAAGCATACGGTACGTTGTAATTTTATATATAAAAAATATAGAGCTCGAATCTTTACTTAATATCATTCCCGTCCACCACATTGTTGATTTTAAATAACGGTATCCTTCACCGGCTGTTCCACCTAATTATTCTTGTTTATTTTTCTTTCTAATTCTGATCGAACTCTATTTTTTTTTAATCATAAGAATGTATTTGTTGGTTTACCAGATTGGTCAACAGATTGTAATAATCCTTTTTTCTTGAATACGAAACTACTCCCGATAAAAATGCCTATATGTCAAAAAAATAAAAGGAAAAGAAGAGTCACCATTGTTGTATCATATTCTATGTCACTATCTTCTGATATTTTATTTTGTGCTTAAATTTACCACTGGTAACAGCCAATGTAACACCTATGCCTTTATAAAGTCCAGCCTGTGCGCCAGATGTATCCGCTTCAAAAGGGTTAATCGTCGCATTTGTATCACTCATTGAAAAAAAAAAAGAAGTAGAAAAGGGGAAAAATGAAGCAGAAAGAAATAACGGCGGAATATGATTAAAATGAAATCAACAAAAACCGGTTCTGCTGATTGATGTTCTCCTTTTTTAAGGTAAATATTCTGTTCTTAAATGAAATGTTACATGATTTGATTGGCTACTTCGATATGCATATTGTTGATGCATGTCCGTAAAAAATTTAATTATATTTTTTCTGAGATAAAGAAAAAACGGTGAGTTGTTCTAATGTGTCTGTATAAAGACCCAAAACTATATTTATGTTGAGCTATAATTAAATCAATAATCTACACATATATGGAGATCAGCTCAGTGAAGAAGAAAAAAGGTGAGAATCATTCAATTGAAACTTTATTTTTTTTACCTGTGCACATTTAATAAACAAATCAGCTGGACTTGTATCACATAAGCATTTCATCATAGTAGATATAATAATAAAAGTAAATAGCAATACATTTGTATAAAGTACTCAATTATTTGGTCTAAATGTTTTAATATTGTATTCTTTGTTTGGAAATAGAATACTAGTCATCAAAAAACAAATGTATATATATTACTATTCTCTTGTTGTGTTAAGCATAATATTTAATTGTACAATATGTTTATAAAGGATTATTTCACAAAGACATTAGTCCAGCTAATTATACAAACATCTAAGAGTGGTATCTAGGAGGTATAACATGCCCTTTTTGGTGAGTCCATTCATAACCAGAGAAAACAGATTCGGCTCGACCATCATTTGTCACAGAATCTGTCGTACTATAGGGATCTACTGTGCTTTCTCTGTTGAGAGGTTTTGGTGTATTTACGCCAAAAATAGATGTGTTCAAAGATGTCCGGTGTTGCCCTTTCTTGTCTACATCCGAATTCTTGTTTTTGAGTATAGGTGTTTTGGGTCCTGCTTTTGGGTTAAATGGGCTAAATAGCTTCATTGCAGAATGTGTATAGTTATCGGTATCCATCATCACTGAATTCGTAACTTTTCGTGCATAATTATCGGACTGTTTGTTTCTTGAACTTGTTGACATATCATCCTACCGACAGTTTTAAAATGCCAGAGAAAATATTATGAATTAATTATCATGCTTTTAAAAGAAAGAAAATATAGAGTAGTTTTTTTTTTTAATTCTTACCGCATTGAATGGTTTTTTATGTGTCACAGCTGGGGCTAGTTGAGTCGGGAAACTATGAGCAGATACTGAAGGGCTACTTTCTTTGGGGTATACTGAGCTGTACGCTGTATGACTATCATCATAGTCAAAGCGAGAACGAAGATCATCTTGGCTCTGTTGCATACTATTTTCGTATAACGGCATTGATTTTTCAAGTTTTTTAAGTCTACGCCTCTTTGGATACATGACGCATGCAGCTATTAATACGAGAATGCCTATAACTCCTATCGAAATGCCTACAATTTCAACAATAAATGCAGTGGTGCCCTGTCCTCCAGTATTTGCAAGTTGTCTCGGTTCAATCAACATATTTTTAATCTTTATTTCTCTGTTTCTTATGTCGATTTGGTCGTTATATAAAGATATTTTGTTGGCAGCGCTGTCTATATTGCTGGATAGTGCTTCAATATAATCTGATTGAGCAGAAACTGGATTATCATTAACAGTGTTTGATCTGAGTTTCAGTTTATTTTTTCGAACCCTGTTTGGCTTGCGAGACATTTCAGTATACTCATCTGTACTTTGAGCTTTGCTTTCACGAATATAAGCCCGTTCCATTGCTATTTACAATATAAAAGAAAAAAGGGAACTATGAGAAGAAAAGATGGAACTACATGATTAAAGTAAATTTAATATGTATATGGTTCAATCGAGTTAGTTTGATTTATTGGACTGCTTCAGGAACAATAGCTTGATGAAATCGTGTAACGATATCAGACCTATTTTATCAATGTTATGTCACACCAAATGAATGTTGGTGAGTTTACTTTTTGATTTCAGAAATTGGTATCTTAGAACTTTAACCCAAAGATGGAATGGAAAGGACCTTAATATTTTAATATTTCACAATGTTTTAACTGCTTCATCTATAAACAAAAGTAAGGACAACGAGAACATTCTAGTAGTTCAATGAAGAAGGCATTTTTTCTTTAATTCATTGATTAGACTGTAATACAATTACTTCTGATAATATCTCCAATAGTTCAGATAAATTAATTATAAATAGCTAATAAATTTCAAAATAAATACTTTTAGGATCTAGCAACATACGTTCAGTGCTCTTTTAAAAGCTCTAAAACAATGGTTATATGTATGATTTAGAACGATCAAATCATAAATTGCGCAACAACTAGATCCATTCCAACAATGTTTCGATCATTATTAATGGCTTAAAAGTATAATGTGAAGTTAATACATGCTATATCTCAAATAAGCCATGCTTCGATCTTTTTATTTCATAGATCTCTGTAATAGTAGTTTACGATCAATGGATCTTTTATGATTTCGATGATTTTATGTAACACAAAGTACTTTAAAAATAATTTAACAAGCAGAAAATCAGTTCATTAAAAAGGGTCTTTAAGCCAATATTCGTAAATTGCATTAATTAGCTTTTTTTTTATCACATAGAATATTGCTGGCATAATGTTGATTTCGTTGAAAGTTAATCCGGGGTTGGTACTAATAGTCAAATTGTCAATAACCCAACTCTGTGTTTTTTTTTGACTACTTTTTTTTTTTTAAAAAAAAAGCATTTATTTTAAATTTCTTTACAAGACAGATACTTGGGTTTATTAATTTATAGATTTATTAAAGGTATGGATATTTTATAGGTAGCTAATTATAGATCAATTTTAATGATAGTATTCATATAGTTGTTTGTCCAAAATTTTTAAAAAAAAAAGAGTGTGTATGTGCTAATCGCGCGAGTCAGGCGGCAAGTAGAGTCTATGTTGTAGTCCTTGAGCCAGTTGCTCTTCGTTCTGAATGTCATAGTATGTTGAAGTTTCAGGTTTGGTTTGATACATATACGATACCTCTGAATCGTATTCAAAATCATCAACATAACCAAAATCAGGGAAGGAATTCTGTACTTCAGTTTCATTATAGCCTTTGTGTGGATATAGTGAAGATTGGGGCAATGTTTCAAATTCTTGAGGAGGATAATGCGTGTTCTGATTGTTCGGAATAGAATTATTATTGATATTTGGATAAGGTTGCACGGAATATCCTTGGTTTAAAATGTTTCCATTTGGTTGATAAATCGAACTTTCTGGCCTCGGAATTGGGAAAGGTGGCAAAGCTGGAGTGTTATTAAATACCTCTGGAATAACCCTCTTTGAAGCACCATATCCTGAAATACTTCCTTGTCTCATTTTGGGATTGTTTATACTACTGGTACTGCTAGTGACACTAGCATTACTACTAATAGGATAATTTTGTCTTGAAATGCTGCCTGACTGGCTACGATAGAAACTATTGACTGACCCGGCTCTTCCTTGGATACGAACTTGAGCAATGGCCATTTCCTGAGCAGCGGCTTGAGCCTGAAGTTGGAGCTCCATGCTTCGATTATATTGCTCTTCATATTCGCGAAGATTTTTGTTCACAGCCACCTCCAAAGTACGTATGACATCACCAAATTGCTTTGTAGCTAATTCACAAGCTTTTCGTTCTTGAACCATCATCTCGAGCTCATGCTTCTTCTCTCTCTTTTTTTCGCCACCGGATGTATGAATAAGGAAAAATTGGGCTTCATTCTCGGCCATGATTAGCTCTTCTATGCGATAAACAAGGTATTTTAGCTGGTTTCGGTGATCCACTTTTGGAATAGGGAAGTAGATGACTTGGTTTGCATTTTCTTCAATTGACTTGGCTATGCTACGGTAGCCTTCAATGGTAATCTATGTTTTATTAAAAAAAAAAGGGAGTTAATCTTTAAATATGGTCTTGGGTTGCATTTATTGCTAAAGCCTTACATTATTTTCGTCAATTAAGATATTTTTAAGGCCACGATTGGTTTTCAATACACGAGCAAGTGCAAGGGCTCCTGGATCCTCCATACCAAGACCAGTGAGATCAATTTTTTCCAATGTGGAATTATGTCGAAGACCAATTAAAGCTGAAGTGATTGCATCGGTAATAATGGGTCTAGAAAAGGTTGACAAGGAGGTACGAGGCTTCTTGAGATATATAAAGTTTAGCTTAATATCCTTTAGATACGTGTTTCGTTCGAATAAAGATGAAAGCATCTTTACAGTGTCCTGAGATACTACATCTGTATCTTTTATATTAATATCTGATAAATCCAAATGAGTGACGGTTTGGTTATCTCGCAAGCAATCAATGAATTCACGCAGAGTTGGGTCGTCCCATTCTAATCTAGCAAATGAAATAGATGTAGGTCCCTCACCTTGGGAAAATGCAGAGTGTAGTTTTGGTAAATGCATCACTTCCTTCATAATAGGGTTGTTTTCCAGATTTAGATGCATTATTCGGTTACTTGATTGGCTGATAGAAGTAAGTATATTATAGACATTTCTACCATTGAGATTGCAACCACCAAGATGAAGCGCTTCAATTGAAAGAAACGAAGGACTTTTAATCCATTTGCAAAGTCTAGTTACCATATTGTTATCCATTCTAGAGTCTCCCAGATCCAGTTCTTTTAAATGACTTTCTTCAAGACTAAATTTAAAGCGGTCGTCAAGTATGTTATGGCCTCGTAAGCGCAGCACTACTAAGCGTCTGAAAACCTGGAACAGAGGGTTGATGTAATCGGGGCCAATAGTGTCGTTTCCTTTTTCGATTGAAAGATCCAAGCAAAGAACCTGCTCAGGGTTTTTTTCAGCCAGTGTTTTTATAACTAATTCGGACATTTCCTTTGTAAGGCCGCAATGGTCCAAGTAGAGTTCCTTGATTGATTTTTTATGTTCCTTGATACCGGTGATTAATTTAAGCATATCAGATGTTGGCACGTTATTTCTTCCAAGGCATAACCGACTGATGTTGGTTTTTCCAGAGCTCATGATCAAACCAACAGATGCAATGGCCGATTCTTTTTTGTCATGGATATATCCAATACGGCAATTTGAAAGATCCAACTTACGTAACGCATTGAGATTAATTAGGATATCATGGATTTCGTTGGATAAAACATTAGAATTGTTAAAAGGATGATTCTCAATCATAGACCAGCCATCGCTTGAGCTTGCTTCCCAAGATTCTAATTCTGATAAGGATATGTCTTTTAAACTGATTTCTTGAAAGAAGTTCTGCCAATAAGAACAAAATAGAATAAAGGTTAACTAAAATAAGCAATTGGATGTATATATATTATAAGGATACCTACCGATATTGCAAGAGATCGTAAAACCGCAACCAATTCATATTTCGTATAGGTAACTGGTACATCTCTTACTTCATTTGGTGAGTGGAGGACGAATGATTTAGCTTTGGCTGGACCAGTAACAGAAAAATTGAATCGGTTCTTGTTTAGATTCAGGGAGGCACAATAAGCACGAAGTGTAGAGTGAAACATTTTAACTTCTTCATCATTACCAAGAATGCCATCTTCAGGATCCGGCTCAATGATATAAGGAATTATGCGCGTGTTTTTAATATTGGATGATGTGTTGGCAATGTAGACAGGTGGAATATGATTGGGTGGAATGATGGAATCAATCGCCCTTCGAAGATACTGTACAATAGTTTCACAAAATGTTGACGCAAAAACCAATTGACGACTTTTTTTGCTGATTTGACGTACTTGTATGATGATTGTATCGTCGTTATTGTCGAATCTAATATTCTGAATGGATAATAAGCCGAATCTATCACGCTCGATGGTCTTTAGGTATTCTCTATCGTTTATGTGGATTGGTAGAAAATAGAAACTGAATTTACCAATGGCAAAGATGACTGGCAAAAATATTTCTTTGGGCTGATCACCTGTGGTCTTGTAGCGCTTTTCTTTGAAAACGACTTTATACATAATAATGTCATCTCTTCTAGAAAATGCATCACTTTGCTTGGAAATACGGTCAATGACGTTATTTTTCTCAGAGTTGGTTATTGTATCTATACGTGGGCGGTGAACACGAATTGCTTTCTGCAGAGCATGGATCCAACGCTGGCATTCTTTGGCAGATTCCGTAGTGATCAGGTGGGACAAAGATTGCCGAGAATGAACGTGGAGGTACTCGATCCTGAAGGTATTGGCTGGTGTAACAACGCTATGCACAGCATAGATATCATATAGAGCCAAAAAAAGCCTATCCTTGTCAATTTTAGGCATCGCTGTTTGTTTTGATTGTTGCATATTAAACATATCTAACTCAGCCCTAGCCTTCTGAGAACTCTTATATACGAGCAATTGGTTATTGCTCAGAACCAGATGTACTTTTTTGGTGATGGAGAGTAATCCTTTTTCAGGCTTGTACGAAATATCACCAGCATAAATGATTTTAAAAGATGATTCAGACGACTTTAGATCCATGATTACTTTCTGTTTCATATCATCAGTAGGTGGGAAAACAGACATATTCTCTTGTATACTACTCGAGACGGACAGTGAAGATTGTTCGTTGGATATACTTCCTCTGTGAACTGGAGCATAGATTGAAGGTGGATAACTTTTCAAAGGATCAGACATTTGACTTTTAGGAGACTGTGGAAAGCGATTTTGCCCACCATAACCGCCTGTTGAGTTTGAATATATCACTGATGCCTCTCCCCTGGATGATATGGGCGATCCAGGATAGTTTGTAGTATTATTTGGAGGAGGATAGAAGTTTTGTTTGTTGATGGTACTATGAATGGTGCTTGGAGATGCCATTGAATATAGAGATGAAGCCGAGGAATAATGTGTTGGCCAAGGAGAGGGAGGAACAGCGCCATAAGCACTGTTTCCATACATTTTTACGTTTCCATTTGGATTTTCATAAGGGTAGTAATTTATTGTATGCGGAGAATTGCTCTCCGCGTTGGACATTTTATTTTTGTTAAAAAAAAGGCAAAAGAACAAAAGAATACTGAACGGAAAAGGTTTGGTGTATAAACAAAAAAAGAAACAAAAAAATGTGATAAGCCAAGTAATGTGTACAGGATGAGGCTGTTTCCAACCAATAAAAACAAATAAACCATACATCCTTATGGTAGTAAAAGTGTCTTTAACGGCCATCCATCTACAGACTGGAAATATCAGTGTAAAAAATAGCCAATCAAAAGTCCAAAATAGAACGCATGGACCCATTCCTGCATGTTCATTCATGACAGGTAAAACACGTGGTTTATAGATAACTTAATCTTGTATATAATATCCCACGAAGGGCTTTGCAGCCATTAAACCATTTAAAAAATAGTAATGGGTACAACATGTGTCCCTTCAAGGCTTTATTCTTATCTGCATATTTCTGGATTTCGAAATATTCATTAATCGCTATACTTTCTCGGACTTCACATTCTAAAGCTGGTAACTTGGATGATTTCAGCCAATGTCGTGGTTACTACGGTTCATTTATTGAAATAGTCTCAGCACTGAATTAAGGGAATTTGATCCATGATAAAGGTAACCGTGAAGTGAACATTATGTGTTTTACAATATATCCGTGCAACCCAATTACAAATATTTTATGAGAATGGAAATATTTTCCATTTTTTTCCAGAAGTTACAAAAAAAAAAAGTACAGCGCAGACCTATAAAAGTTATTAATCTTAAACAACTGATTTGAATGGAATAAATATGAATAGTGGGAAAGAGTTGATACAGTTAGGCAGGATAGAGAGTCAGGTCTGCTTGAATACACGCTCAACGTTTAAATATCACTAATCAGCTTTTTAATGGAAAGTTTCATTAATCTAATAGTTTCAAAAAAAGATGATTCGACTTGTTCAGCTCGTTCCACACGAGCTTTAAAAGTCTTTATAGCAATTAAGGTCAACCTTAAAAACCATATCCAAATTTTGTTTGAAGCACATGATCTTTTGATTTGGAGGAAATAAAACTATTTTATATATTCTTTTGCATCTTAAACCATTGATGGCATTTCAGACACATATCTCATGTAAAACTAGTAGAAAACTCGTTCAATAGCGAACCTACACTTATCGAGGTGGATCTTCAGGAGTACCGGAAAGCAGTCACACATTTCCGCACACACACATCCTTTATGTTTTTACACAGAACCAATTATATGTTTTCCTAATCGCGAAAAAAATAATCATGACCGGTAAGCCAATTCACGTAATAAATCAACATGCTGAGCGAATTGCAACTCATTGTTAGTTGTTTATTTTCTTGAAAAGACAAAGCTACTTGGAATAGCTCATTTTGGTTCAATGAGATTGAAAAGCTCGGGAACAAAGAGCTCAAGGAAAGCCAAGGAACAGAAAACTCAAACGATACTGATAAAATAGAAACAGAAGAAGCGACTCTCTCCGCAAAGACGGAAATACAAGTTGAAGAAAAGAAGAGCACGCCAAACATAAAAACAGAGTTTATTGACTGTAGCTTGACTGACCTAATACTCGGCACAGATAGTGCATTAATTCAATCTGTATTGAAAAGAATTGAAAACGATTAAAACATGTGATATTTTTAAATGTGACACACAGTTCCATGTGTGTGTTTTTCATAATATATATATTTTCTTCTTGTGTTTATCATAAAGCTCTCGCGTTTTTCTTATTCTTTATTATGGAGTCGGTACAGAATACTATTCAGCAAGCAAACCTTGCTAGTCTTTTAGGGTTACACTTGGTAAAAGAGATGACAAGTAGTTCTTGTGAATATATATTAATAAGTTTGAGTAGGCCCTTTCGCTCATGGGTGCAATTGCAACCAATCCTACTTATAATATTCCCATCTTCTTCTTTGGTATCTGGGCATATAACAATCATGACTCTAATACGCCCATGAAGACAGTATTTATATGAACAAATATATTCGAAAAAGTACTCCATGTTTACATTTTCTTTTAGTTTACTTTCGCCCTTGGTTTGAGTGTTTTGCTGGATCTGATTTGGTTCTGGTTGCACGGTGGTAATCCTCAGGGCGAGAGCGGCTTTGGATTTGCCAAATTGTGAGTGGTGAGAAACTAAACAAATCAGCAGGTTTAACTGACCTGTGCTTTTTCTTATGATATCTAGCTTTAACGTGATTAGCTTGATTGTAAAGGTAATATGACTTGTTTTTTTTTGTAATATTGGATATCATCATCATCATCTAAACATATTTCCGTCAGCCAATCACAGTGTATACATCAGTCAGTAACCTTCAAAATAGAGGCGAATCTTTAAGTGCTGGAGGTATGATGTTATTATTATGAATTGGATGTGTGTGTGTGTATTAGCTTGGCTTAGCATTAACACTGGGGCTGATGATAGGTTGGTCAAATGCTCCTGGTGCATTCCCTTCAGGTGGCT